>WSXT02050376.1:0-12994 GCA_011762715.2 Neuroterus valhalla
TTGATTGATTGATTGATTGATTGATTGATTGATTGATTGATTGATTGATTGATTGATTGATTGATTGATTGATTGATAATGGATGGTCGATTGATTTATGATTGATTGATAGTAATATTAAATGTACAGTTATCATAAGATTCTTCAGGAATTAACGTACTATCAGCCAAGACACAGATAGATAGACATATCGTCAGACAGACAGACGTCTTCGAAGAAAATATTTTTTCTGGCTGAGGAGAGCTTGTGCAACTTTTAATAACCGACACTCTTGGTTTCTTCTCTATTTACTGTATTTAGCGTCGTTTAGTAAATAAATTGTGTTCTCAATTGCCCCAATCTCATATTCATGTCTAAGACCCTGGATTTGATGCTAGAAGGCTAACTACCAAACTCGAGTTGTATTCTCGGACGAAGAAACAGTGTGTTAGACTACAGACAGATCGACAGACTTCACAGATAGATGGATCGGCAAACAGTAAGGCACATTGATTTTCTGAATGAGGAGGACCCAAAACATCTAAGAATAGACGAAAACTTAATAGTTCCAAAATTTCTATTTCCAACTATTCGTTCCACTCAGGCAGTCCCACAAGATCATAGTAGCAAAACTTCTTGAATTCTGTTGAAAGATCCAAAATTTCCATTTGAATGGGACACGAAAATAAAAAGTCAAGAATTAAATTTTTTGGGAAACATTGCATGACACCAGAAAAGACGATTGAACGGATATTGTGCATCTGAATGAGACCTACACAGTTTTCCTAATGTACTTTTGGATAGTATGCGTAGTTCTTTTTCATCCATAAGATAGGCATTGAACGAACTCTGTGATTGACATAATGACAGAATGTACAATACAATTTTTGATGACAAATTGTTTGCTATTGATTGGATATGAAAATTTGGTTTCCCCATTCTCTTGATCTTGAAAAGATAAATTATCAGAATAGTTCAATTTTCAACCAATAAAGATGAGTTTTTGAAAGAATACTCAATTTTTCCTTCAAAAAAATGATAATAAAAAATAATATAAAAAAAAATAGTGAATCTTTGACAAAATACTATTTTTCCATAATGTACCTTGCCCTTTGAGTTGTTTTTTTATTCTACTTTATGTATCTGCTGTACATTTTCTTTCTTGTTTGGCAAGCTTATAAAGATTTATTATTATTATTAATATTATTATTATTATGATTATCATTAATATTATATGATGGAATTTTCTTCTGAGATTCTCATTTTAGTAACCTTGATCAGGTCTAAAAGTGAAATTGTATCAGATACCAAGTCAAAATGGAATTGCATTGAAAATATAAAAATAACGACATTGAAATGGCCAAAAAATGCGAAAAATGTGTACATTTTGTTTTTACTTCGCCAAAAATAATAAAATGACCTAATATCAAATAATCAATTAGAAATAGATAGCATGAATCATAATTTTCTTTACAGATCAATATTATATAGCATTTTTTTCTATTAGGGAAAAGAATATAAGCACTAGATTATCGTAGTTGCCGAAAATAAGTATGATCTACTTACTCCATCATCAAATAACGAGTTCTCATTCAATAGAATTATCATAACAATATCGTTCGCATTTCTCAATGACAGGTTTCAAGACGTTTTTCGAACAACAAATGCCGAAAAATGAAAAAAGTTATGAAATCCCCTATCCCCCCTCCCTCTTCCTCTTCGAACATCGTCAATGTATAGAAGCTAGAATTGATAAACATGACACCTCTTGTGAAAAATGTTCAAGAATTCTACCCCATGATGCAACTAATATGATATAAGATGCCTAGAAAAATAATGTAATTTTTACGTGATAAGCGGAACTTCTCAATATATGTTAATGAACAACCTTAGCAATAATTGCGAGTGAACGTAATGTTAATCGTCAAATTGTAGAAACGAGTATCTCGACTTTATATATTCTCATCCACAGAGAAAAAAGTTTACGAGGTAATTTATCGTAGTGGAATGAACAATACTTGGTTGAGAAATATTGGTTATTATTACGTATTAACCAAAAAAGTTTCAAAAAATTTTTATCACACATTCTCTACGACGCGTTACAAGTTCCGAAGTGCAACGGAAAAATCCGAAGAGGTAGTTCGAACGGCGAACATCAATAAGCATAGGTTTAGAGAATCTTGGACCTAAATTGACAAAGGGCAGCAGGCCCAACGCCTGTTACAGTTTATATAAATTTTATAATGTCAAGAAAGGGTATGTTGCCTTTATATACCTATTCTAATCCTGCAAACATTATGTGAAGCGACATTATACTTGGGCGATGAAAAAAAAACATAATAATTACAATATTTATAATATTAACATAATTAATGCGTCAACTCTTTTCTCTGCGAATGAGAATATATAAAGTCAACATACTCGTTCTTACAATTTCAAGATTACCAGTGTCAAGCTTTCCATGCATATCAATTACTGATTTCAATGCTTTTGTATCCTACTTTTCCATTACCATCTCTCACAATTGCTATCGAGGTTGCTCTTGTATCTTAGTTTTTTTATGACGTTTACTCGCAATTACTGCTAAGGTTGTTCATTAACATATATTAGGAAGTTTCGTTAATCACGTAAAAATTACATTATTTTTGTAGGCATTGTATATCATATTAGTTACATCAGGGGGTAGAAGTTTTGCATATTTTTCATAAGAGGGGTCATTTTTATTAATTCTAGCTTTTATAAATTGGCGATGTTCAGAGGGGGGGGGGGGGGGTATAATTTTCACATCCATTTTTTACCCGGGGGGTCAATTCCTTTTGCGGACGGACGTCAGTTTAGGGAAAGAGTTGAGCCCTGCTGTTGTGACAGGCAATCAGGAGGACGAATCCTAGGAGCCAGGTCGTTACCGTGGATAATTAATTCTAAGAGCCAGCATTAACGAGAGCACCAGCTTCCATCTAGAAGAGAAAGAGATAGATCGCCACAAGGGCAATTTTCGCTTTCGACGATTGCATCGGGGGAACGGAAGTACCTACCTTTACACTGCCAGATCCTGCAGCAGTCCACCCTTTTTACTGTTGCTCCTCGAGCTAAATAGCTAACCGCCCTTTCGACATCCCTTGTCTACTCCTGTGATGTCATTCTCACCGCTCGTTTTCTACTCCTCGAGACGAGAAAATTAGAACGTCTCACTTCAAGCACTCGCTTGGAACTTTTGAATTTGATCCCTCTTGTTCATTCTGAAGCTTTGGGGTACGTTCTGTGCCGATCACGAGTATAGACTACCCGTTTTTCAATGAAAAGTTCTTTTTCGCATAGAATGTATCAAATTTACGTTTTGTATCTGTTAAGTGTGCGCAAAGTGGAAGATTACTTAGCAAGAAGTAATTTAAAAAATCTGCCCACTGTGCGGGCACATTCTCATCGCGCTCCACGCGCGCAAGTTTGAGCGCACCTGGAGCGCGCGACTTTCGGATCTTGCGCTTCACGCTCGATGATAAATGTACCTCGCGCTCCGCGCTCAGTCTTTGTACTTCCCTACAATTGTTTATAGAGCTTTTGAAACAAAAAAGTAGAATGTCGGCTGCTGTATTTGATGATTGTGAATTCACTTTTGTTAAAGCTTCTCTGGCTTTAGCAAATACATTCTCGTCGTGTCTCTCGTGCTGCGCACTCGATCAAAATCTGTCCGAAACGCGAACTTTTCTATATTACCTCTAACTCTAATGCATCAAATGTATTTAATATTAATTAATATACCTCGTATCTTGTTTCGTTAAAAAATATATAGTTAGTCTATATCTGGTAATAATATAATTATAATTAAAACAAAAACCACGCATCCCATAATAGAGACCAGTTTTTCTTTTAAAACTTTACTTTGTATCTCGTTGCGGTTTGCTAGAAACTTGACTTTTATTTAAAATGTTGGTTTTTTTGGGGGTAATACCAAAACTATGCGTCTCATGAGAAAAAAAATTAAACAAAATTTGTAGATGTCCTTTCAAAGGACAATTTTGTTCTTGACCTAGAATTCTTTATTTTCGGACTATTCTTGCAGAAAAAGCAGAGACTATGTGACCTATCAAAAAATGATTGAGAACAAACTTGTGGAAATATTTTGGATGAACAATTTTAGTATTTTTACATTTTCCGTATCTGTCATAGACTGCTTACAGAATCAAAATTTTGATTTTTGAGTATTCTATTTTCATGGCTTAAAGTGTTATCGTTGATCGAAAAAGGCTGTTCAACGAACTTGACCTTTTTTTGGTCCCTGGGAACGTGTGCAAAAGTTCAAATGGATATGATTATTCATCCAAAAGTTATCAGGTTCACAGATTATTTTTCATTGTTTTTTGTGCGATCAAAATTGGAATTTTCGATTTTTCGAGAAAATTCAAAAAGTTGTATTAACGCTCTTGTACGGCTCCCAAGAACAAATTTTTTTTTCCTTTTGACTTTTCTTCCAATCTTGCATTATTTGAATGAAATTCTCATTTTCGTTCACATTTTTGAATTTGGAAAGTGTCACAACTCTGACAATTTTGTTTTTGTCGAAAAAAATCATGAGGATGAATCGTTTCACTTTTTACCTGCTACAAGGAACCGTACTCACGGTTCTTGAATCTTGGAAAGAAAAGTCCAAACAAATTTTCAAAATACTCTTCCTCTTTCATTTTTGATCCAAAATAGCTGGTTAACAAACTCTACTTGTCTTTTTGGTCCCTAGAAATAGGTGACAAAGCACGATCGAATATGATCATACTTTCTCATCATAATGAGAAGGTATTGGTTTTATGTGAAAATTGACATCCGCGGAATTTTTGAAATCTCCACGTTTTGAGACCTCCTGATTGAGAAATAGTAGTTTTTACGTTGGTGTCTGTATGTTTTCGTCGTTGTTGTTGTTGTCGTCGGCTGTATACTCCATAACTTTTAAAAGACGAATCGGATTGGATTGCTCTTTAGCACACATTTTGAGAGACCAAAAAGATAAGAGATCAAGTTCGTTAGCCAGATGAAAGATCAGGGAGGGCGAGCATTTTGAAAACTTTTTTAAACTTTTTTTCCAAGACTCAAAAAACATAAGCACAATTTCTTGTATCACGTAAAAAGTGAAACAATTTATTCCTATAATTTTTTTTGATAAAAACATAATTATCAGAGTTATGGTATGTTCAAAGTTCAAAAATATAAAAGAAAATGAGAATTTTCAGCCAAACAAGGCAAGATATGAAAAAAAGTTTAAAGAAAAAAAAACTTTCTTCTTGGGAGCCCTCCAGGATGAGTTTTAAAACTTTTTGAGTTTTCTCGAAAAATCGAAAATTCAGATTTTGGGCGCACAAAAAAAATGAAGAATAGAAAGATTCTGTTTTTGATCAAAATATACAAGGTACGGGAAAATATAAATGAACTCAACTTGTGCACCAAAAAAAGATCTACAAATTTGGTCAAATTAACTTTTTGAAAAGACAAATAGTTTCTGCTTCATTTCTAAAAAACCGTATAATAAATGGAAAAAATGAACTTTTGGACAATTGACACAAGCTTAGGAAGAATCAGATAGACACAAGTTCTTCACCAGGAAAAGATTTTTAAATGTGTTAACAACTCCTTTAACAGGATATGTAGTTTTCATTCCAATCAGGAAAAATAACGATAAAATATCTGTAAATTTGTTTTAATTTTTCTCATTGGACGTGTAGTTTTTGTTCCAATCGGAAAAAATGGAAATAGAAATTATAAAATTGAATTTCTAGAAGAACTTTACAACATGCGAACAAAATTAAGCAACGAAACTTCTCTAACGTTATGGAAAAACTTTGATCGAGTGCGCAGAACGAGACACACGATGAGAACATATTCGTTAGAGACGGAGAAGCTTTAACAAAAGAGAATTCACCTTCAGCGAATTAAAGTATTCAACGTTCGCTTTTGAGTTTTACAAGCTTTTCATACAACTGTAGGGATGTACAAAGGCCGAGCGCGTAGCGCGAGGTAAATTCAACGCCGAGCGCGAAGCGTGAGATTGCCATCGAGCGCGAAGCGGGGGATCCGAAAGACACGCTCTCTGAGCGCGCTCAAACTTAAGAGCGAAACAAGCCGCGAGCGATGAGAATATGCCCGCGCGGCGGGCAGATTTTTTTAATGCTTAGTGTATGCAAACTATGATTGGCCCTATTCAATTGGTTGAACGCTATCAAAATTTTCTGCAAAGGAAGACCACAATAAAGTAAGTTTGTGAATTCATAGGAGTAAGCTAGTGCCAAAGTTCTAAAGATCGAATTTTTATAGAACCACACAACCGTATATATACACACTCATCACAATTAGAGTGCAATTTCGTGCTAACATATAGTACAAGAAGTTGGTACAAAGAAGGTGGTACAAAGAAGTTGATACAAAAAAGTCGGTATAAAGAAGTTGGTACAAAGAAGTTATTACAAAAAATTTGGTGAAAAATAGGTGAAAGAATTGAATTTTGTTTTCTGCTAAGAAAAAAAGGTCCATAAAATGTATGGGAAAAGTAATAAAGTTTGTATAAAAGGTATTCAACACATGAACACATTATATTTTAGGGTTTCTTCGGAACCCTTATAATCTAATGTTTACATCTTCCGTTCCCTGGACATGGCTACGAAAAAAATAACTCAAGCTACCACGTTGCAAGTTCCTGATACTGCAAAACACGTAAAACTTTGCTTCCTATCAAAATTCTGAATTTGATGCAAACAATAATATAGGGTGAAAAAGGGGGAGGGTTGAGTTACATTTAGGGGCGAGATGAACCCTAAGCTGGGAGCTTTTTTTCATTCGGAATTTCTTTAAGGGTGGCTCAAATTAAAGCCCTTGACATGTGAAATTGAGATGGGAAAAAATTGCTACGTTATACTTTATTTTTCCGCAAGCAGTGGTAAAAAGAGAGAGATTACCATTTTTTAAATTCACCCCTGAATCTACGAAATCCCCACGTAATGTCTATTCCCGATCCCTTCTCGGTTCGATTTTCATTATTGTTCTCTCTGATGTAATGTCTCCCTATTTGTCCCAATTCTTTGTTCAAACTTCAATCACTTGTACCACGCAAACAAAAAAACTCATCAAAATAGCAGTATGTTAATACAGTCCTATATAAATGTATACTCTAAGCTCGAGTTTATTGGAAATGTGTATTCTTTCTGATGTTGTATAATCTTTGAACGAAGATTGAAATTCTTACTAAATTTATCCAGTTTGAAAATTTTTGTAAAAAATGGACAAAACATTTTAAGCATATCTTCTATATAATTTTGATAGATCCAAACTATTGGAGGAAGAACATATTAAGTTTCATATAATTAAAATAAAATGAGATTTGGCAGTTCAATAATTAGGTTACAGTTAAGCTCCAATTAATGCAGAAGGTTTAAGTTCACATACTGCCCTTATTAAATTCATATTCATGTCCGCGTGCTTGTAAATAAAACGCTTGTAATTTTCATCGTACTTCAACTCGAGCATTTTCTACCAGCGTACAGTGGGTCATAATACCGAAAAACTGGCCAAAAGTAGGAAATTTTCAAAAAATGGGCCAAGTTTTCTGACTCGGGGATTTCCGGGGTCGCTGATTACGAATCCATGGTCAAAAATTTTAAAAACGAAATGACGGATCCAATATGGTGAACGAGTATGCTAAATGAATTTTTTTCTAAATCAGTATAAGGGGGTTTCCAGGGTCGCTTATTACGAATCGAAAGTGGAAATGCCCAAAAACAAAATGGCGGTTCTAAAATGGCGGCCAAGTATGTTAAATAAATTTTTTATTCAATCCCAAATTGGTATAGGAGGGTCTTTGGGGTCGCTGATTACGAATCTGAAGTCTGAATTCCTAATAACAAAATGGCGGATCCAAAATGGCGGTCGAGTAGGCTAAATAAATTTTTGATTTAATCCCGAATTGGTGTAAGGGGGTTTTCAGTGTCGCTAATTACGAATCGCGAGTCGAAATTCCCAAAACCAAAATAGCGGATACAAGATGGCGATCGAGTACGCTAAATAAATTTTTGATTCAATCCCAAATTGGTGTAAAGGGGTTTTCGGGGTCGCTAATCACGAACCTGTATTCAAAATGTCCAGTAACAAAATGGCAGATCCAATATGGCGGTCGAGTATGCCTAATCAATTTTTTTATCCTCTCCAAAATGGTATAAGGGGATTTCCAAACTTGGTCGTTACGAATCTGAAGTAAAAAATGAAGTAATTATATCATTATTTGAAGACATTTTCTATTGTTATAGTATTTATTATTGAAAAGGAGTGAAATTAGGCAACTTTTTAAGGCATCTTGAAATCACATGGATTAGATAATAACTTTTTATTCTCCTCCGTCCTTTTTCACAGTTTCTTAAAATTTTTATGATTATAAAATTCCCCGAAATTCTATGAAATTTTATATGGCTGAAATTTTCAAAAACGCTCTGCTAGTTGCGGAAACCGTCAAACTGAGGCCCCTGTTTTTTAAGCTAATTTCAGTACGTCAAAATCAATGGTGCTAGTCACTTTTCCTAATAAGCTTTAGTTTCTCGGATATTGAATTTTTTTAGTTCCAGGTTCTGAGGCCTTCAATATAAAATTTTTTTCATAATAATTTGAATGTGGATTAAATATTCCACATTCTTTTATATGAGAAATATATAAATCGAATATAATCACTATTCTGTTTCATACAAAGAATCTGATAAATCGATCAAATTGGTGATTTTTTCGCCAAAAATGATGAAGAAACACTCTAAATCGACCAATTTATGGAATTTTAGGGATATTTTTGTATTTTATGAACAATTTTTCGGAAACGAATGAAGTTTGAGGGTAGACTGCACTATGGAGCAAGTTGAGGCCTAGCCGCAAGTCGAGATCAGATGAGATGCGTCGCATCTGGTCGCATCTTATTGGAACGTTTCGAAAAATAGAAATTTTTTTTTGTTTATTCTGAATCTAGACATTAGTAGGAACATGCCCTATGAAGGATTTGATAAAAAGCATGCTGGTTTACACAGAAAAAAGAAGTTTTGATTCAAGCTCAAAAGTGGGCTTGTTTCAAGGTGTGAGTGAAGTTAGCCCCGAGGAAGGAGGGCAGACTTATGCACTATACAGGCAGACAACGTTCACCGAAAACAAGCTGTAACAAAAAGAAGACTTTTTTTTACTGTGTGTAAGTTGTAAAGCCCCAAAACCCAAACGCCTGTTATTCCTTATGTACAATTATTTATCTTCAAACGCGTTTTCCCGAAAGTAGAAATTTTTTTAACTTGTGGCAAGAGTTTAAAGAAACTATCCAGGATATTAGAAAGATCTAAAATGCTACTTGTTCAGAAAACATCTCGCCACAAGTAGACACAAGCTTTTTAAAAAAAAAAATTTTTGTAACTTTAGGAGCACTTTTTTGCTTGAAAAACAGGGTCAGAAAACGCATTTTTTGTAAAAATCGCTGCCATTTTGTCGAATTTCAAAGTATTTCAAAAAGCTTGTCTTTACTTGTGGACGTCGTAATTACAATTAGGTACATATAATTGTTATGATGTTTCAAGGTTTTGGAGCTGAGAACTCTTGCCACAAAGTTCACCATGTCGCTCCGGCAGAGGTCACTTGAAGGACGCGCAGAGGCCAAGGCAACAGTTACAACATGGATTTTAATTTTTTCTCAATGTTCAATAATGTATTAATAAAATCTAAAAAAACTCATGTCAATATTATGTGTACTTTACCCGCGATTCATCGACAGAAATAGGCTCGAAATTTGGGCGCGAAGGTAGACGACCCCCTCTATGCAAGATGCAAGAAAATGTCTGAGAACAAACTTATTGATTTAAAAAATATTTACACCTTTATGCATGACCATTTTTTAATTGGATGCACAGTTTGTGATTGAATCGTGAAGACTCTTACCAAAAATGAAAAATCCCATTTTCCAGCAAAACTATGCGAGAAACGGAAAAAATGCTACATGAGAAAACTTTTGACTATTTCTTGATAAGACGCATAGTTTCGGTTCCGAACGTGATAACGGACTTGACAGAATAAGAAATTGCCATTTTTGGACCAAACAATTGGAGACAAGGAGAAATATTAGTGAAACAAATTATTTACCTCAAAAAGGTCTACAACGTATCTTTACATAATTTTCCAATAGGACGTGAATTTTTGGTTTTAATCGTGGTAAGAGAGGTTTGAGTGAATCAATTTAGAATTTCTATTCATAAAAATTCCAACAAATTCAATAATCTCTGAAAAAGTAGAAGTTTCTTTCAGTTTTGAAATATTCGAAACTCTGTATACGCATTACACAATAAAATTGACTAAACCCGAAGTGCAAGGACCAAAAGAAAACGAATGCGTTGTGTGATAGGTTGATTCCTTATCGATGGCAGATTTTTATATTCTCATTCTGAATGAAATGGTATTGGTTTTATATTAAAATAGACTTTTGCGGATTTAATGAAATCTCCACGTTTTGAGACTCCCTGATTCCGAAAAAGTATTTTTTTCGTTGGTGTATGTCTGTTGTCGTCGTCGTCGTCGTCGTTGTCGTCGGTGTCGTTGTCGTCATCGTCTGTATACACGATAACTTTCGAAAGAATGATCATATTGAATCGTGCTTTGGCACATCTTTTCAAACTGGGAGAAGAAAAGACGAGTTTGTTTACCAGCTATTTCGGATGAAAAATCGGGGAGGGGGAGCATTTGGAAAATTTTTTTGTATTTTTTTCCCGAAACTCAGAAACCGTAAGTACGGTTTCTTATAGTAGGTTGAAAATGAAACAATTTATGCGGATGATTTTTTTTTTAATAAAATCAAAATTGTGAGAGTTGTGGCATTTTCAAAATTCAAAAATATAAACGAAAATGAACATTTTCAGCCAAATAGAGCAAGATCGAAAAAAAAGCTGGGACAATTGGACTTCTTGGAACAATTTATGCGGATGATTTTTTTGTTAGGAACAAAATTGTCAGAATAAAGAAAATTCCAGTTCAAGAACGAAACTGTTCTTTTTTTATTGGATTCGTGGTTTCTGTTTTAATTGTGATTATATTATGCAGAAAGAGAAATCACAATCATCAAATACAGCTGCGGACATTCTACTTTTTAGTTTCAAGAGCTCTATACATGATTATAGGGAAGTACAAAGACCGAGCGTGTAGCGCGAGGTAAATTCAAAACCGCGCGGAGCGCGAGATACATTTATTATCGAGAGCAAAGCGCGAGATCCGAAAGACGCACGCCTCAGGCGCCCTCAAACTTGCGCGCGACGCGCGTGATGATAATTTGCCTGAGCAGTGGGCAGATCATTTATTTTAAAATTACATAAAATATGCTATTTTTCATAACAGGTGAATTCATTTTCTTCCCTTGGAATAAAGAGAAATTTGCCAAAGTTCTGCGCCTGATGACCAAAGAAGGGAATTCATCTCTTTTAATCATCATAAAGATGATAGAAAAAGTTTCAATACCTAAGTGCAACGTTTCAAAATGTAGCAACTTGGTCAAAGAAAAAACTACGCTGTGTTACACACTGGGAGAGGGGTTCGAAATCCTCAAAAAAGTGTTACGTGTTATTTTAAGGGTCCAAGGAGGAGGAGTGTAATTAAAAGCAGTATGAAGTTTGAGCGGTGAGGGTTTTGAAAGCTGCCTATAAGAGTATCAATGCGGGAAGAGATTCTTATAGGACGGAGTATAATGTGAAATGTACGGAACTAGATATCAAGGGGAGAGAGTAAAGGAGTAGATATGAGATGAGCAGCAGGGGAGAAAAGGTAAGAGTGTACGGTTTAGAGGATACGGAGAGAGGGGTGTAGAGTTCCTGAGGGTAAATGGGAAATGATAAGGGAAAGATATGAGTTATGATAGGTATGAAGTGTATATTTTGCTACGAGTTAGGGCATATTAGAGAAGAGTAAGAGAAAGAAAATAGGTATAAGAGTGGGAGCAGGTGATTAGCGGACAAATTCGAGGAGGGAAAGTGGACAGTAAGATCCATAACTACTCCTATTTGAAACTCGGAAGGAAATCAAGGAAGAAAGTAAGATAAGAGAGGAGCGAGAGAGTTGGAGAAGAATAGGAAACAGGGGTGGATATGGGGTGAAGGAGAAGGGAAAAAAGGGAAGTTGAGCAGTGGTGGTACGGAAGAGATAAATGGATGAGTACCAAGAGAATAAATAAGAAGTAGTGTTGTGAAGGAATAAGGAGTGAAGAGCAAATTGTATCGAGAACGTTGTGAAGGGAAATTTATTGCCAGTGTTGGGAAAGGCAAAAGATGGGGTAAGTGGTGAAGTAGAGGAGAGAAAGTTTGTATTCAACTGCATCTTAAATGCAAACTATGGTGAAGATAGTATGACTACTAGGGTGGTCCAAAATTGCATTACAAAAAATTTTTTTCGAATTTTTATGCAAAATGCCCGGAAATTTGTTCTAATCCACAAAAAAATAAATCCATATTTTTTGTTTTGAAGAAAAAAAATATTCAGAGGTGTCGCGAGCCCCGTGAAGTTTAACACGTATTTCCCATAAGAAAAAAAAGACGCTTTTGTAAATTTTATTAAGAAATCTCAATATTGGATGAATCGAGTTCGGAATGATCCATTTCTCTTCACGATTGGTCACAGAATGCGAATAAAATATTACTTTTCAAATATCACCCCCATAAGTCTATTTTATAACGTCCCAAAAAACCCCATAAGTGAAAAAATGGGGTTTTCAAGTTTTTGGCTCTAATTATGATTTTTTTGCAGATTTTTTAACGCAGATTGTTTCAAATAAACGGAATACTACTTTACACTGATAATTAGATGTAAATTTCAGAAAAAAAACGCGACCTTGTAGCATAAGAGTAAGAGATTATTGTTATGAATAATAACAAATTGTTTAAACAATTTTTTTTGTTAACTTTAATTGATTTCGTTTAAACAATTTAAATAAACATCTAATTATCAGTATGAAGTAGTATTTCATTTATTTGAAACAATCTGCGTTAAAAAA
>WSXT02050387.1:0-12994 GCA_011762715.2 Neuroterus valhalla
TCTCTTCTTACCGTTTTCTCTTTTTTCATGACCCCTCTCCCTCTCTCCTTCACTATCCCTCTTTTTTCATTCTCCCCTCCTTTGCTAACTTCTCCCCTATTATTTTCTTATTCCGTCCGTCTCTTATTTACCTGACTCTCTTCCTATCCAGACTTTCTATTTCTCTTATATCTCTTCTACCCTTTTCTTCTCCTAAAATTTCTATTTTCTTCGCATCTTCTCCTTCTCTTCTCCTTTTTGCTCTTTTCTGCTCCTTTCTCTCCGTCACTAAACTCTCTCCGTCCTTGTGCTTTCCTTTGTTCCTCCTCTTTTTCTCATTACTCTGTCCTTCTCTTCTTCTCTTCTCTTCTTCTCTTCTTCTCTCTTTCTTCTTTCGACTCTCTTCTCTTTTTCTCTTCTCTTTCTCATATTCTCATATTCATATTCTCTTTTTTTCCTTCATTCTCAGATACTTCTCTCCTTTTCTTTATTTCTTCTTATTTCCTTCCCGTCTCCCTTCATCTGTTAACGCTCTTTTAAAGTTTTTACCTTCTTCACTTTTCCCATTCTTCTGTTCTCTTCACCTTCTCCTCTCCGGTCTACGCTGTTACTCTTCTTCTCTTTTCTTCCCTTCTCCTCTGCTCTTCTGCTCTTCTTCCTCTCTTCTCCTAACTCTCTTCTCTTCTTATCTTCTATCTCCCCTTCTCGTCCTGCAATTCTTCTTTTCTTTATTTCTTCTTTTCTTTTTCTCTTTATTCTCATCATCTTTTCTTCTCTTCTTTGCTTTGCTCTCCCTTTCCTCCGACTCCCTTTCCTCCGACTCCCTTCTTCTTTTCTTTTCTTCTTCTTCCAACTCTCTTCTGCTTCTTGCACTCTTTCTCTCCTTACTTTATCCTTCTCACACTTCTTCATCATATTCTCTCCCAAACTCACCTACCCTCGTAACTTCCATACACTTCCTTATTCTCTTGAATCCTTCTTTCTCTTCCTATCGTCTTCTTCCTTCACTTCTCTCTCACACATTTCTTCCTTTTCTATTCCCCTCATCCCAAAGTCTCCTTTTTCCCATCACTATTTCCTTCTTTTGTTATTCTCTCCTTCCCTCATATTCTCCTTTTCACCTCTCAACTTTCTCTTTCTCCTTCCAATCTTCTGTCCTTCCTTCTTTTCTCCTACCAATTCTCTTCATGTCTTGACTCTCTTTTTTTTCCTTTTTCTGTTATTCGTCTTTCCTTCCCTTATTATATTTTCGTCTTCTCCCCATCTTCTCTTCTTAACTTATTTTGTACTCCTCTCCTTTCTTTTTTTCTCAACTCTCTCTGCTCTTCTTCTTCTATTCACTACTTGTCTCCTTTTCTTTATTTCTTCTTTCTCTTGGTATCCTCTTTAATTTTCTCTTCTCTTATTTTCTCTTTTTTCCTGTTTCTCTTCTATGCTCGTCCTCTTTTTTCTTAAGCCTTTCTTTTCTTTATATCCTAACTGTCTTCTTTTCTCCCTTTCTTTTTCGCTTCTTCCTTTTTCCTAGTTACTCTTCTTTCCTCCACTTTTTCTTATTCTCTTTTTCTCCTAACTCTCTTCTTTTCTTCCCCTCTTCTTTGCTAAACTCTCTGCTTCTCTTATTCTTTTATTCTCCTTTTTTCCTTCTCTCCCAGCTCTTTTCACCTCTCGATTATTTTCTTCTCTCCTTGCCGTAGAATTCTTTCTCCCTCTGTTGCCTATTCTCTCCTCCTCGTCTTCTTTTCTTTACTTTGTGCCTTCTTCCCTTTATCGCATTCTCATAGTCACGCCTTCTCTTCTCTCTTTTTCCGTCTCTTCCTCCTTTTCTCCCCTTCTTTTCACAATTCTCATCTCTTATCTCTCATTCTCTTTCTTCTGTTCTTTTCTATTTCTCTTCTCCCCCTTTTTTCTCTTCTTCTTTTCTCCTCTTCTTTTCCCAACTTTTTTCTTGTCTTTTTCTATCTCTCCTTGATTGTTACCTTCTCCTGTTGAATAAATTTCTTCCTCACTCAACTCCCTTCTTGTCATAAATCTATTATCTTTTTTTCTTTTCTTCTCTTCCTATACTTGATCTTCTTCTTTCCTTTTTATCTTCCCTACTTTACTCCCCCTCTTTTCCTCTTGCCTTTATCTCTCTTCCCTCATCTCTCATGAGTGATGGATTTTCGAACAGAAAATCAATTCTCAAGGAAGCAGTTGTTGAATCTTCCATCAACAGAGATCGATTTTCACCAAGAAATGTAACAAAAGATACATAAACCAGAAACAGTTTTGGTTTTGAATGATAAACTGTTGAATATAACTAAAAAAGACAAATTTCCAAGTGAATAGTAAAATCTTTTTAATATGAAAAAATTTTAATTTCCGATTTTGTGAGAAAACTCGAAAAGTTGTAAATATCATCCTGGAGGGCTCCCAAAAAGAAACATTTTTTTTTCTTCAATTTTTTCTCCATACCTTGCGTTGTTTGGCTAAAAATTTTCGAACTTGACCTGTCTTTTCGTTCCCTCAAAATATTTGCCAAAGGGCATTCCAATGCGGAAAAAGAAAGTCAGACACCAACCTAAGAACTACTTTTTTGGAATCAGGAGATCTCGAAACGTGGAAATTTAATAAATTCCGCGAAAGTTGTTTTTCAAATAAAACCAATACCTTCTCTTTATGATGAGAATGTAAAAAGTTTAACAACACACGAATAATATTAATAGAAATATATTTCGACACATTTGAATTTGCAGGTTGCTATATGATTTATTAGCGTAAAAATATGAGCACAAACGAAAATTATTAAAATTAATTATCAAATAATTTGGGAAATGAAAAAAAAAACTCAAAGATGGAAAAGAATCAAATTTTATCAAGTGATTTTAACATATTTCTAATAATTAAAAAACATACAATTAACAATAATGAAATGTTTAACCGCAAATGCATAATAATTATAAAGGATACATACAAACTATCAAATAGTTGTATCGTTAACTCAGATCGCTGCGAAAAAATGCAAAAACCCTTTTTTAAATTTTATAAATGATTCAAAATGGAGTCTAGAAAACTAAATATCCATTGGATTAGAATTTTTATCTAGGGTCACTGCAAAATAATGCGAAAAATTACTATTTTCATCTAGTTGTTGGAAAATGTTTCTACTTTTGTGTTTAGAGAAAATCTGAAAATTTCACGAAAAATCGTATTGTTTGCAAAAATTTAAGTACAAAAAAAACGTGCTGTTAGCATTTATTTTAGCTAGCACTGTTCTAAAACCTAAACAACCGATCAAATAAGAGGCCTTCTGCTCCGCACACATAAAAAATCACACACAACCAGTACCCTTTGGTAACACGAAACCTAATCCCGATCCACGCGTACGCACACAACAGTGACACGGTGACACGGTTACGGGTTACAGGGTAACGGTAGTGTTAGAGATTTCTTACAAAGGATATATTTAAAAAACATATAAGTGTAGAAATATAATAATTATATCAATATAATAATACATATGGGTCATTCCACGTCAGATTTACCACTAAAATTTAAATTCACTCAAAGTTATATTTATCTCGATTTTAACACAAAAATAGAATACACCTATTTTTTTCTTTCAATATGATGTGTGAGATTTACGAGTTATCATTATTTAAACTTTCAGAATCTAATGAAGATTTTTTTTTTGAAATGCTGAAAAGTAAGAATTAATTGTTCATTAGAATCTGAATTTTTTAGTATATGTTCATAATTGTTCCTACCTTGACTTTGTGATTCGCGAAAAATGTTAATTCGAGCTCGAGCTGCTGCATCATCATGCCCAGTCTACCACGAGCATGCGAAGTAGAGTACGTTGACTTACGTTTTCGTGGATATTTTCCCAAAGGCTTCCAGTCAATCAACTTTGAACGAGAGTCCGATAAATTTTCTTGCGGATTCTGTTAAATAAATTATATTTACCAAATTCGTTTTATGCATAAGCAATGTTTTTACCGGAATGAAATTTGTAGGCAGCATGTATATAACTGTCTAGAAAGTGAAAGAGATGATGAAGTTTTGACATCTTATCCCATTTATCAAAACTTTTGCGAATCCAGTAAAGCATTCCTTATTCATTCTTCCATCGCAAATGAGCAGGCAACTTGTTACAAAAATGTAAAAAAAAATGCAAGATGAGCAATGTCTTGCAATTTGTGATTTTGCCGAAAATTATGCGTTTGTAAAGGGGACACCAAACTTATGTTACATCAAACCCGTGCGAAATCATCAATTGAGCTGCCGGCTCGAAGAACGGCACATAAACTCATTTCGCTGGGAGTGGGGAGGCCTGTAGCCGCTCTGGTTTGAGCGACGTTCGCGGGCCTCCCCAATCCCAGTGAAATGAGTTTATGTGCCCTTCTTCGATCCGGCAGCGCAATTAAAAGTGAAAATTTTCTCTTCTTGCCCTAGATTCAAATATGTTAGCTCTTCGAAAAATGTATCGGTACGAACTTTGAAACTAAAAGCGAAAAAGACCAGAAAATTCGTATCCAACGACGCCATGATTTTGTACAAAAATTTTAAATAATAGTGAAAGTAATAATAAAAATCTTAAGTGATAAATTTTGATTTCACTTTGATTTCACTTTGAAATTTTTTCTTCCGAAATACTACAGCTCACACGAATTATTGTTCATTCGATAATATTAAAAACATTGTTGATGCATAAAACGAATTTGATAAACATAATTTATTCAACAGAATTTGCAAAAAACTGTAGCTGACTCTCATTCAAAATTGATTGATTGGAAGCCTTCGGAAAAAAATCTACAAAAACGTAAGTCAACGCACTCGACTTCGCATACTCGTGGTAGACTGGGTAAGACGATGAAGCAGCTCACGCTCGAAGTAACACGATCCTACATTTTTTGTCATATCTCAAAAACTTATCGACGGTCCACTCTAAAATTTTCGTGAGATACTCTCTAAAGTATATAGCTTCGTTTAAGGAAGTAAAAGAGCCCAAAAATCGGCGGTTGTGCCCAAAAAAGCCCAGACATAGCCCATCATTCTGATATACTCAAATTTGAGTATAGTAAATTTTTCAACTTAGGGGTAATTTTTGGAAAATTAATTTTTGTACTATCTAGGAGCCCAAAATAAGCCGAAAATCCTAGTGGGTTCTTTTTCTCAAATTTGTTGAATTTGCTCCAGTAGAGGTGCTGGCTGCCAGCACCTCCACAAGGATGTCGGTTTTTAAGATAAACAAAAGAGCCCAAAAATTGCCATTGGTGTTCAAAAAAGGCCAAAAATAGCCTCCATTATCTACTTGGAAGAAAAATGTATTTTGAAATTCACATAAAAAACAGAAGGGATGTTGTAGGAAGCAAAAATTTTGTCTACATCATAATATTTTATTTTTTCCTGATAACAGTAGAAGATATCACACCGACAATGGAAGGGTCAAACTGAGCAGTCTTTCACAAATGAAGAGACTTACTATGAAATCACTTTTTTGAATGGCAGCATGAAGAGTAGATGGTGTTGGAGAAATAGACCAAGTTTTGACAGCGATTTCTTCTAGACTGATGGCGATGCATTCAAAAAGTTCCAAGAATGTTATTATGCTATCATGTCTATCGATAAATCTTGTTTCACACAGACGCATGTGATGCTTTTTCTTGCTTTATGTAGCATCTAATTTAACAACTTCTAGAAAAGTTTTGTTGGCATTCAAATAGTTTCTAAAAAGATTTGTCACGTGCCCGATAACTTCATGACAGTTACGGATAGAAGGAAGTGACATCGCGTTCGATATAGCAAGATTCAAGCGATGACTGGCACAACGATAGTATCCTGCATTTTCATATTTGTCTTTTATTCTCTTCTGAACCCTATTCAAATGACCTGCCATATTCGCAGCTCCATCGTATCCTTGCACGACACATTATATATGTCTAGTTTAAGCTCGTTACACCGCTGCAGTATAACGTTAGTGAGGTTTTCGGAAGACTGGTCATCGATTGGAACAAATCCTGCAAAATCTTCTCTCAGTACTGGAGTTGCTGTATCCTTCGAAAAATCAACGTACCGTAGGCATAGTGACAGCTGTTCCGTGCCGGAAAGATCCATGGTTTCATCGCTAAGGAGACTGAAGCAGTCAGCATTACTGACTTTATCACTGATCTCTTGAGTGACGATATCAGAACATGTTTGAATAATCTCGTTTTGTATTTTAGAACTCATAGATGTGGCATTTTTTGCACAATTGGTAATATGGTTTTCCAAATCTTGATCACCAGCTTCGATTCGGAAACGCAAAAGCGAACAAAACTTTCTGTCTTTCTTTTTAGGGCGCTACAAAGACAAATTGCCACCATCATCATCACCTCTTAGAGGTAGTTCCTGTTCTGCACAGGAAAGAATAGTCCTAATAATTGGTCTAGGCGCAGCTCTGTTCTGCTGTTTCTCTTTGACAAGTTGGGCATTTCATTGGGACGAAATATCTTGCTGTTTTCCATCAAACACTTCGAAGAAAAAAGTAGCCTTTAGTACGCAATCTTTGTGATACTCCTTGCTCATGTCGTTTTTCAAAAAATCTATAGATTTCTTCCAGTCTCGAGAGCCATCGCGAACTAATTTGCCTGGATTTTAATGACATCATTTGCCAACGCTTTTATGTGTTTTCCCCTGTAGCAGGATATTTGTAGGGCAATTTAGGAAGAAGGAGTGATGTTAGTATATTTTTTTTGTATGATCAACCAGAGAACTCCTATTCGCTTTTCCAATGTAAGATTCGTTCGCTTGCCATATAGCTTCATAGAATTCTTGATTGTCGATCTGGATCATCTCTTCCGATTTGTTCCCACGGAGAATTAGATTTGGAAGCTCACACTTATCTGTAAAATTTTTATATTTCATTGACTTCAACTTGGCAGAGTCGAAGATTAGGAAATCATGATTTTCATCTAAATAATTGGAAACATTGATTACTATGTTCTTTTTTGCACTGATATAAGTAGTAAAAATGGCTTTTATTTATATAAAAATATTCTACTGAAGTTTTGAATTGATTTCGAATTCAAAAGTCACATACACTTTAAAACCGATATGGCTGTCCCAGCTAAACTTTTTTTAGCTGTAGCGGTATCAGGAAGCTGCTCATTCACTTTTCCAAGACAGGTAAATTTTCTAGGTGTCTGATCCAAACTCGATTTGGCGTTCAGATGCAACTTCGTTGTGTTGCTGTTGTGTTCTTTGGATGATGGATGAGTAGGGGAAAAGAAAATTGATAGATTGACAACTACACGGAAAAAATAAGTCATCGAATTTTCCGTTGACTGTCAATCACTTTTGGATAGGATGAAAAGTTCGTGAAATTTCCATGAACTATTTATAGAATCTTGTGCACTGTTAATTGCATTTTCTTGAAGTTTGCAAAACAAATGAACAAGGCAGTCGAGATTCAAAAAAATTTATTAAACAGTGCACAAGATTATAAAAGAAATCAATGAAAGTTTCACGATTTGTGTTGCATATCCAAAAGTGGTTGACAGTTGACGGAAATTTCGAAAACCTATTTTTTCCGTGTAGAAGAATTTCAGCAAGTATTTTAAGGTAAATCTGCCAAATTACATGTGCTTGCTCAAATTGTCAGGAGAGTTGAACCTCTGAAATTTCGTTACTTGTCACCAGCTAAGCTTGGTTTAGGTGTCCTGCCTATACCAATATTGTGCTACGCGAAAACCAAATTATAGGGCGTGCGACCAAAAAATCTAGGGCGACGTGCTAGATTATACTGCTGGCGACCATACCGGTTTTTCAGTGTA
This sequence comes from Neuroterus valhalla, assembly GCA_011762715.2. Taxonomy (NCBI): domain Eukaryota; kingdom Metazoa; phylum Arthropoda; class Insecta; order Hymenoptera; family Cynipidae; genus Neuroterus; species Neuroterus valhalla. The sequence goes on from WSXT02050387.1 coordinate 7,773, forward strand.
GAAATTTTCAATTTGGAAGTGTAATTTTATATCATATCGTATGAAGTGTTAGATCACAAATTCCATGCAAATAATTTTCATAATTTTTTTATTAGATTCAAAGACAGTTTATTCATAATTTGATGTGCATTTTTGATTTCATTATATTCAAAAAAAAAATGACATTGCTATATTTTTGATTCGCTTTCAAAATCAAATATCAGCCAACTTGATGCGTACCCCAAGAATGAATTCGGCATCAATACTCGTCACAAAATTCCGGTAATCATTTTAGGAAAGGATTAAGAAATTACCGGATTAAACCATGAATTTATTAATTTCCGAATGTCGTAACTTACCATTTTCATTTTCCACATTGTCGGGACTTTTTACTGTGGGTACCTTGGAAAACGATGAAATTGATGTTTGGCCTTGTCGGCGTTTCATTTTCAATTTGAGGGTTATGAATGGTTGTACGCAAAGTTCCCACAGATAACAAAAATTCGAATAAAAGAATTCATGAAATAAATTCAAACATACGTCAATAGGAATACTTGAAAATTAAAACCATTTCTAGAATTTCGGGGGGGGGGGGCCTCGCGCCCCCTTCCTGGCTTACACTCTTCCACTCTTACTTTTTGAAAAATCGCGATGGACGGACATACACATGACCAGAAGTTTCTTTGGCTAATAACCTCCATTGAAAATTCAGTCTACCGAAAAACTGAATATGCTGAAACAAAAATTCCTGATTCAGAAAATCCTAAAAGATAATTGTCAACTGCATTCATAATTTTACTGAATAAAACTTGAAAACAATCTTGAAACTTATACATCGTAAGAAATTTGTCTATTATGAATATTGAAGATAACCTATTTTCATTCCTTTTTTCAGAACTAATAAGTGCAACAAAGGACAGATTATTCCAGATATTTGATAGATCTGATGGCGTCGATCTTCCTGACATCCTAGAAGTGGGATATCAACAAATTCGAAACATTCCTGGATTCAATACATTCAGAAATAACGACATCATCAATCCAGATGGAAAAACTTTCATCACAAGGAATGTTATCATCGTTGGATGGATGGAGGGAGATTTTATTCGATCGCTAGGCGATCTGTTTAATCAACATGGGAAATTTATAGTATTTGACCCAAGACCGGGTATTGGCGGGTGGTTTGAACTTGTGAGCAAGCAGGAATACGAAAGATTGGGTCCGAACCATAGGCTATCATTTACACGGAAACGTGATGAAGCTCATGATGAAGCGAAGGCGGAAATTCACGGACCCATAAATACATCAGCGCACTATAAAGCATGCGAAGTGTCATACATGGTAACAGAGACAACAGAACAGCACCAAAATTACCTTTTGCATAATCATCAAACGACCGAACAAGCCAGCTTGGAAGCAATAAGGGAAGCATTCCTCGGAACATATAGGAGAGCATACCCATATTATTTAGCAAGCCCCCATCGCGATGACAGGGTAGTTCCAGGCCATCATCCACCTTCCCCTTAAGATCGATACTATCTCATGCCTGACTAACCTTCCGAACGTCAGCCAAGTTTATGGCGAGACCCTGATTGATCATAGATTCGCTCAATATGTAATGCAGAGTAAATTAATATGATGTTATGTAGTGCAATGTTATCGATCATTCTGAAATAAACGGAAGTTGAAACCTTATTCAATATTGTTTGCAAATTTTTGGCGCAAATCACGATCCTTTATTTCCGAAAGAAATACAGTAATATATCCTAAGTTGAATTCCAAATATATTTCATTTCACTGTGGATAAGAAAACTCACAGGTTATTTGCCATGGGGTGTGGTTAACCTGATATTCCTTTGAACATAATATTCATTTAACTGAATAACTTTTCGCTATGTTTACTATTTGAAATAATCATCATGTCTCCTGAACTTCATGTTCCTTATAGACCACCTTATGGACGACGTAGTATGGACATTACCTCTAGATCAGGTTATTCTAAAATCACTACCTGACGACCAGTTCACTCATCTTCACATCATTTGAAATAATATAGAAGCAAATCAATTTTATGTATACGGAATATAGGAAAATATTTTTATTAATTTGAGAACGCTTTTAAAATAATTGGAATACCCTTCAAATATTTCTATTCATCTGTAAATATTATAAAATAAATAAGTTTAAATGATGAAAGGTATGTTGAGCATATTTATAACATGTTTTTATTACTTTCATCCACTTGACGTCTCTTCTTTGAAAATTCCATTTTCGTAAAAATTTAGATAATACATTTATCATGTTATATAATTTTTAATAAACGAATCCTATTTTGTTTCATTTCAATTCAATAAATGTTTTCCAATATAACTTTATTTTTCTATTGTATTAATTCTTAGTACTTAATTGATGTAACTTGGTATCTTCGAAAATAAACTCTTGAGAGCAAGATATAAAAGAAGTTTACAATAATAGAACAGAGACGCGCGCCTTGGCGCGCGTTACTCTCCTATATGTTGTAAAAAAGTCAATGTTTGTTTACCTTCACAATATAGAAAAAAAATTCCATCTCGCCAAATCCAAGTAAGATCCGAAAAGAAATTTTGAAAGAAAATTGCAAAACAAGTATCCCTACCTAAAAAAATAAGTAGTCAGTTATAAAAATAAGATCACATGATCTGAAACATTCTCGTTAAACTTTCAAGCAAATTTTGAGGTTAAGACCCCGTTTGCGACACATAGCCCGGATAATAAGTGAAAAGAATCTACCAAAGTTATTAAATGAATACGAGTACGTATTTTATTATATAATTAATATACTTAATTTATAATCCTGTATTTACAAATGTAATAGACTCGTTTCTTCCAGCGAGAAAAGGCGTAATCGGTATCCCGTCGGCCGGCATATCCATCGCCAGACGACCAATCTGAAGTCAGTCACTGGAGTCGCACATATTGCAAATGATACAGAACGATACACTTTCTCGAAAATCATAAAAATCTTTTTTGTAGTTTGAGAACGTATCGTACATATCGTAGTTCTCTTATACATGATAATTTTTAGGAATACATGGAACGGAAATGCATTTTCAATCAGTCTTTTTAATTCAAAAATTGAACTTTTCTATATATATTGACAAACTCAAGATGTGCTTAGGAATCAATGTACAGTAGAACTGATCAACTATTCGAAGTGAAAATTTACGCGTTACTTAACAATAACACAGGTCTGCAAGGTTTTGTTGTAGAAAAGTTAGTCGTCTTTTCCGAAGTGATTTTTTCCATAGAATCCGAATCCGAGCTCAGAATATATCCATCACGTCAGGATTGAACTTTCAGATAAATTTTTGAATGATGAACGATCAATTTCTCCATCTGAAAGAACAAGTTACATGAAGCGTAATGACACAGAAAAAAGAAAAGCGGGAATAGTAAAATTATATTAATTAGTCGGAAAAAGTGAGTCGCCAATTTGAAATAGTCCATTTTCACTAAGAATCACTAGAGTTTCGATGTCATGATTGGAAGGATTTCCGAGAGTTTCATTAATTGGAGTAGTGGAAATAGAAAATTTGAAATAAGTGATCTAGTTTTTACTTTCTCAGAATCAGAGCACAGTTTAGAGTAATATTCAGTCCTAGAAAATATATTATCATAAAAATTAAGGATGAATGTACCAATTTCGAAATACTCAAGAAATTGTTCTAATTTCGGAACATGCATTTGAAATGATTTACCTGCTTTGCTGTTCTATGAGAAAATCCTAAAATCAGTATATTTATCCTAAATACTTTTCTATTTTAAATGTTTTGATTAAACCCATGTATTTTCGACAGTCACATGGAAAAATTGAAGAGAAGTTATGCAAAAACTTTCAAGGAAGAAATTATGTTTTGGTTTCATTCATGATGAAGGGAAGAAAAAGTTATTTAGTTAATTGAATAAATTGAACGATAATTTTTTAGTATATACGAAATTAGATTTGATAAATACAAAATTGAATTAGTTATTGACGATTTTCATATACTTTTATTGTAATAAGAAACGAATAAAAACAGTGATAGCAAAAGACACTATTGAAGGAATGTAAAAAATTACTACCACAATGTAAACTTGGTAATTACATGAAGAAAATCTGAGAAAAATATGTGATTTTCCAAGAAAAACGGATCTGTAAAGAGGAAATTTCTTATTAAGACATTTTTCGTGTGTTTTTAATACGTTGAATGTTTGACAAGTGAGGGAATTTTAGAGGTTATACTCTCCTGAAAATTCGAGCAAGGACATGTAATTTGGCAGACTTACCTTCAAATACTTGCTGAAATGTTTCCAGATGTCCATCTATCAATTTTTGTTTTACCGGCTCATCCATATTGCAAAAGAACACAACAAAATTGGAAAGAGATCGTAACAGAGACACTTCTCACGACAACAACACAATTCGCTGTGAGCCGCCCTTGGGAGGGGATAGACAAAACGATGCCTGCGCCTGGGGTGGCGAGTAACGAGAACAGCGGGTCTGTGTTTTGATTACATCTCTTATGCATTTAAGCAGCAGGCAGTATGTCACAGTGGAATTATTTTTGTTCTGAATTTTAAGAATAATGGTAGAACGGAAAATGGCAAATTTGATAAATTCCCTAAAGTAAGGCAGTTTTTCTAAAATATTTTTGAAAATTCGTTACATGGCCCTGATATTTTTTTCAATTTTCTTGAATATATATTTAGAGTCGTAGGACATGTTGAACCATGTTACATTAAAATTTTGGGCAAAAATAACCATTTCCGGCAAAGATCTGACGGGTTGAATGCAAAAATATACTGAAATTTTTTTAGCAAAAAAAAAACAGTTTTTCTTAAATTACTAAAAAACGAAGAAGCGTATATACGTACTTTTTGCACAAAAAAGATTCGCTATGAAATTCTCTAGAAATATCAGCCATCGAAATTGAATTTTGAGACATTTCGTAAATTCGACTACTTGGGCAATAGTTAATCGGCAAAATCCACGCGTATCCCCTTATTGCTGCTGGATGCTCAGTTGCGAAATTTCTGCATGGTGCTCAGATGGTCCGATTCCGATTTTCAAAACGGATTTTGAAATTTTAACTAAAGCACAACAAGGGGTGGTCAGTTGGTCGAGGGGGCTAAGGCGTGAGCTTTGGCCCCACGCTACTGTCTGGTTGTGGGTTCGATTCTCGCCTCGCACTCTGGAAGAGCTTCGGCGGGCCACGGAGAGTCGT
>WSXT02050398.1:0-12994 GCA_011762715.2 Neuroterus valhalla
ATTTTCATTAACTATTTATAAAATCTTGTGCACTGTTCATTGCATTTTCTTGAAGTTTGCAAAACAAATGAACAAGTTAGTCGGGGTTCAAGAAAATTTAATAAACATTGTACGAGACTATGAAAAAAATTAATGAAAGTTTTACGAACTGTTCTGCATATCCAAAAGTGGTGGACAGTCAACGGAAATTTCGAAAACCTTTTTTTTCCAAGTAATAAGTAATTCATGTTAAAAAACAAATTATTTAAACAATTTATTATCATCGCTTGTAATATTTTCTTTGCGTAATGATAGAAACATGAGTTTCTGAAATTGTTAACTTGTTGCCCACTTTTTACTTGAAGTGAGTTAATATTTAATTTAATTAAACGAAAATAATCGTTTGAATAAATTATCATTGTTTATGACTATCTTCTCTTAGACTAGTGCTAAAAAGTTGCGGTTTTTTTTCTAAACTATTAAGCTTTTTATCAAATTAGCAATATATCAAGATTATTAGCAATGATGCTAAATTGTTTAAATTATTTGTTTTTTAACATGAATTAACTATTACTTTACTCTAAAAAAAAAGTGATAAAAAGTTTTAAAAATCCAGAAAAAAACTATGTAGTATTAATCTAGAAGAAGATAGCTATTAACATTCACAATTTGTTTAAACAATTAGTTTTGCTAAATTAAAATAAATAATTACCCACTTCAAGTGAAAAGTGGACAAAAAGTTGTAAGTTTCAGAAAAAACCGCAACTTTGTAACATTATTCTAAGAGAATATTGTTATGAATAATAACAAATTCCTAATCAGTTATTTTTGTTAACTTTAATTTATTATTACCTCGCTCTAACTGAAAAGTTGAAAATAACTTGAAAAATTCAGAAAAAAAATTGACTTTCTAACCGTTTTCTAGTAGAAAGTTGCTAAAAACAATAATAAATTGTTTGAACAATTTGAATAAACATCTAATTATCAGAAAAAAGTAGTATTTCATATATTTGAAACAATCTGCGTTAAAAAAACCGCAAAAAAATCATAATCTGCGCCAAAAACTCGAAAAACCCATTTTTTCACTTATAGGGGTTTTTTGGTACCCTATAAAACAGACTTATGGGGGTGATATTTGAAAAGTAATATTTTATTCGCATTCTGTGACCAATCGTGAAGAGAACTGGTGAATTTCGAACTCGATTCATCTAATATTGAGATTTCTGAATAAAATTTACAAAAACGTCTTCTTTTCTTATGGGAAATACGCGTTAAACTTCACGGGGCTTGCGGCACCTCTAAATATTTTTTTTCTTTAAACAAAAAAAAAAGCATTTATCTTTTTAAGGATTCGAACAAATTTCCGGGCGCTTTGCATAAAAATACGAAAAAAATTTTCTGTAATGCATTGGACCACCCTATTGCACATTCATCTATATTATTCATTTCAATTTCTACATAAGTATAATTGAAGATTAATGAAAACTATATTTGGAGGAAGTAAGCCATATTTATGGATAAAATTAAATGAAAATAGCTTACGTAACGAGTAAGAATAACAATCAAGGATTGTCTTGATTGTCTCCATTCTAACTTTACTCTTCACTTGTAAATGCTATCTCGTAACCCGGTTCAATTCCATAGCATTTATTAATAAATCCATATTGAATAAGAACAAATGAACAGGAATATAGTAAAGCCTGTCAAATGTCAGTTACAAGAAATATTATATGCACGAATCCAATCTTAAAATAAATTATATCAATGGCGATTATATAGAATGTTATATACCAAAGCTGAGACGTAAGCATTCTCTTCTATGTAAAGATGTGGAATTTACATAATATATGATCTTCATTTTTTCACGCATTACTCTGATAATATGATTTACTATTGTTGTTATGGGTATGATTCTTGGAACTTTTAATGCGATTATGATCAATAAAAAAATGAAATAAAAAGATGACTATTCACGTCTAGTGAGGTCCTGATTAGAATAAAAGTACCAAAAAATTCTGGTCAGGAACTCTTCGGGTCTTAGAGTGCCCTCTTTTATTAAAATATTTCCATATTTTAATATTAAATTATAAATTGAGGAGTTAGGAACTCCTCTTCTTCGGTTGTAAATTGCATTAATTGTTCGGAAACTGAATAACTTTCTCGAATTATTTGGTCTTCTTGACTACCAAATATTTTTTAGTTGCAAATTCAACTGTTATATTAGAGGATTCAACAGTTGGGTTCGAAAGTCAACTTCCTTGTTGAAATATGCACATTTGGTCAGAAATTTATTTTTTCAAGATCAAACTTCAGCAATTTGAATAGTGATAATTCATGTTTTTTTAACAGCACTTTTTTGGCAAACAATTTATCTCTTGTGTTTAAAATTCAATTAAACCAACTTTTTTTCGTTTGCACTATTAAAAAATCCTGTTTGAAGATTTGTTGAAAATTCAACAATTTGATTTGAAGTTGATATTTTTAGTTTGGAAATTCAGCTGTTAATGAAAAATTCACCTTTCAAGGTTGGAAATCCCTAAATTTTGGTGACGTGATTTTCCTTTTCACTGAAAAATATTTTTTGTTTGAAATTCCAACTATATGGTTGATAACTCATTTATTTTGTTGAAAAAGCACTTCTTTGGTTAACAGTTCATCTCCTTGGTTCAAAATTCCAATATTTTATGAAAAAGTGATCTTGAAAATGTAAGCATTTAGTAGAAATTTTTTTTCTTCCTTGACTGAGAAATATTTTTTGGTTGTTAATTCATATATTTTGTCAACAAAAAGCAGTTCTCTAGGTAATAATTCATCTCATTGGTGAAAAAAAAAAGGTTTCGTAGGAAAATGGTCTTTTGGCTGAAAAATTAAAAAATTAGGTTGAAATTTTGTTTCTTCCTTGACTAAAAAATCTTTTCTGGTTGATAATTCATCTCCTGTGTTAAGAATTCAAATGTATTGTGAAGAATTGTCTTCTTGTCTAGAAATTACAAAGTTTTTGTTGAAATTGTGTTTCTTCCTTGAATGGAAAGTATTTTTCGGTTATAAATTCCATAATTTAAATGAAAATTGACTGTTTCGCTAAAAATTGATACTTTCAGCCTAAAAATTACAACTGTTCAGTAGAAAACTACCGTTTCCAGGTGAAGATTTCCTAAATTTAGATAACATTTTTTTTCTTTCTTTACTAGGAAATATTTTTTGGTTGAAATTCTAACTATTTGTTTGATTATCCTTTTATTTTGTTGAAGAAGCACTTCTCTGATTATAAATTCATTTAATGACCTAAAAATTAAAATATTTATGAAATATTGGTCTTTTGTCTGAAAAATTCGAAAATTTAGTTAAAATGTTGTTACTTACTTCACTGAAAAATCTTTTCTTGTTGAAAATTTAACGATTTTGTTTGAAAATCACTGTTTTGTTGAAAATTGATACTTTCGGCCTAAAAATTACGACTGTTTAATAGGAAGATCCCGTTTATAAGTTGGTAATTTCTGAATTTAAGTGACGTTATTTTTCCTTCTTGACCGAAAAATATTTTTAGATGGAAATTCCAAGTATTTGGTGAATAATTTATGTCTTTTGTTGAAGAAAGTTTTCTCTGATCGAAAATTCATCTCCTGAGTTGAAAATTTAAATATTTTGTAAGAAATTGGACTTTTGCCGGAAAAATAAAAAAATTTAGTTGAAATGTTGTTTCTTCTTTGACCGAAAAATCTTTTCTGATTGAAAATTCAACTATTTGGTATCAAAATTGAATTTTTTGTTCAAAATTGATACTTTCGGCCTAAAAATGACAACTTTTTAATAGGAAGTTCCCGTTCCCAGCTTAGGATTTCCTAAACTTGAGTGACATTCTTTTTCTTCGTGACTGAAAAATACTTTTTGGTTGAAGTTTCAACTATTTGGTGTATGATTTATGTATTTTGTTGAAGAAGCACTTCTCTGGTTGAGGATTCATCTCCTGGGCTGAAAATTACAATATTTTTAAAGAAATTCGTCTCTAATCTAAAAAATAAAAAAATTTGGTGGAAATTTTGTTTCTTCCTTGACTAAAAAATCTTTTCTACTTGAAATTTCAACTGTTTCCTTGATCATCCATTTTTTGTTAAAGAAGCATTTCTTTGGTTATGACGATTCATCTCCTGGGCTTAAAATAAAATGTTTTGTGAAGAATTTGTCTTTTTGTCTCGAAAATACAACATTTTTGTTGAAAAAGCATTTCTTTGGTTGACGATTCATCTCCTGGGCTAAAAATTAAAATGTTTTGTCAAGAATTTGTCTTTTTGTCTAGAAAATACAACATTTTTGTTGAAATAGTGTTTCTTTCTTGAATTAAATATTTTCGACTTGATAATTTAACTGTTCAATAAAAAATTCGTCTTTCCAGGTTGGTGATTCTCAAATTTGGGTGACATTCTTTTTCTTCTATACTTATAATACTTTTTTTTAAATTGCAACTGTACTTCTCTGATTGAAAATTCATCTCCTGGGTTAAAATTTTAATTTTTTTTTAAATATTTGTCTTTGTCAGGGAATAAAAAAAAAAATGCTTGAAATTTCGTTCTTTTCTTAAAAACTCTTTTTTGGTTGAAGGTTCAACAATTTGGTTTGAAAATTGACTGTTTAGTTGGAAAATAATATTTTAGGCTTGAAAATTCAACTTTTCGATAGAAAATGCGTCTTCCTGGATCGAAAATTTTACAATTTAGTGGACTTTTTTTTCCTCTCCTTACTGAAAAATCTTTTTTGTTTGTTAAATGAACTCTTTTGTCAAGAACTCCACTACTTTGGTAAAGAACGCAACTATTTGGTTGAATCATAAATTTTTGGTCAATGATTCCTATTTTTTATTGAGAATGTATATTTTTTATTTTAATTCAACTGTTTTTTTTAAATAGATTGTCTTTTCGTTCAAAAACTCAACAATTAGGTTGAACTTTTTTTCCTTCTCGCAAAAAAATCTTTTCTGGTTCAAAATTAATTTTTTGTTAAAATGTCTACTTATTTGGTAGATAATTAAACTACTTGGTTGGCATTTGAACTTTATTGCGGGAAATTTATATTTTCGGGTTAAAAAACCAACTGTCTCATAGAAAAGTCGTCATTTTGACTTGAAAATTTGACATTGTGGTTAAATTTCCTCTTCCCTGGCTAAAAAATCTTCCTTAGTTGAAATTCCAAAATTCAGTGATTTCACTTTTGATGAAGAGTTTATTTTTTTAGTTGAAATCCCAACTATATTTGGTTGATAACTCATGTATTTCGTTGTAAATTTACTTTTTTCGTTAACAATCCATCTTTCTCCTTGAAAAATCGAAAATTTTGTAAAAAATTTGTCATTTTTGTTGAAAAGTAAACAGAAATCTGTTTATGTCTTTTTGTCAGGTAAGTGCATTCTTTCTGATAAAATTTAGTATATACATAAGCGTCTCAAAATGTATGCTAAATGAAAAATGTTTTTTCGTTGCTTCCAACGCAATTAAATAGTTGTGATAATTTTCCTATTATGTTTACGAGAATATTTATCTTGAATAATAAAAGAATATTCTCTCTAGCATCATTTTTTCACAATAAAAGAATTTTTTTTAAACAAAAAAATTTGTTTGAATAAAATTAACTTTTTCCTTAGTTCAAGAATATGGATGAACTTGTTTTTGAGAAATTCCTTATCTCTACCAAATTATAAGTATGACCCTTTCTAAAACTGCTATATTGGAGATCTGTAGAGGCATTCTTCACAATCTCCCAATTCTTCTCCTTCCCCCCCTTTCCGAATAATGTAATAGTCCTTCCTTTTTTATTATCTTATACCATTTATTGTATTTTGATTCATTATTCCTTCCCCATCTCTCTATTAAATGACTTTCCTTATCTTTCTCTTCTAATTCCTCAAAATTTACTCCGATTTCCTCTCCTATATATGTCTATCTGTAAGGAACTCCCTGCTTTCTTCTTCACATTTCGTTAATTCGATCTCCCTCCCTCTTCTCCCTTCCACCTCCTTCAGACATTTTTTCGCTAACTCTCCTCCTTTTCCCTCCCTTAGCTTTTCTTCAAATTTCCATGCCCTCTTCCCTGCTCTGATACACAATTACTCCCTTTGCGTTTCCTCTCTCACCATGTATCTAGGTTTCCTCCAACCCACTCCTAGCGTCCATCTCACGTACCATTCATGCTACCTTTCCATCTCTTCCTTCTCCTTCCATCCCCATATTTCTGCTCAATATCCTAAAACCGGCCATACCACGGTATCAAACAACCACATTCTTCTTTTCCAATCTTTCTTGAATCTCCTTTTTCCTATACCCCATACCTGCTTCATTACCCCCGCCGCTTTTTTATTCTTCCTCTTGTATGTGCCTTATGATCTCCATTTGCTTGCAAGGTGTATCCCAAATATTTAAACTCTTTGACTTCTTCTATCTTCACTCTCTTCCATCTCCCAGTCCATACTTTTTTCCTTCCCCCTCCTTTTCTTAACCTCATTATCTTCGTCTTCCCAACATTCAATTCTAATTTCTTCTCATCTAAGTATTTCCCCAACCCTGTAATAAGCCCCGCCAGTCCCTCTTCATCTTCTGCCATTGTTACTTTATCATCTGCGCATGTCAGTATATCTTTACTTATACTATCTCAACACCTCCCCATCCCTTTCTGCTCATTCTTTCTTCCAAGCCTGAGATCGAAATGTTGAATAAGAGTGGGCTCAGAGGACACCCTTGTCTTACTCCTCTCACCAACCATAAACTATCGCCTACTTGATCGGCTACTTGCACCCTGCTTTTTTCTCACAAAAGATTTCCAAAGCTGTCTTTATCAGATCTTCTCTTATACCTTTTTTACAATAATCTCTTCCAACTCTTCCCGTTCCAGAGAATCGAACGCCGCTTCTAGGTCTACGAACATCAGTATCATACCTCCCTTTTCCTTTTTAATCCTCCTATTTATTAAATAATTTACAACATATATGTTGTTCATCACTCCCATCTCTTTCCGGAACCCGGTCTAATTTGGTGGCACTATATTTTTTTCTTCTACTTCTTTCTTCAATCTCTCCGATAAGACCGTTACATTTATTTTTCACAAGGTTGGCATTACTGTCACTCCACTATAATCTTTAACCTTCTCTCCTTTGCCTTTTTAATTATCAGCATTACTACCCCTTCCTTCCATATATCTGGCCAACCCTCTCCTCTCCATAACCTTTTGCACATTATCCATGCCCATTCCTTTAGCTCGTTCCCCCCATATTTCTATACTTCATTTAGAATTCCATCCAGACCTGGAGCTTTCCCCTCCTTCATTATTCCTTACACATTGATAATTTCTTCTCTTGTTATGTCCTCTTCCTCGTCCCTTCCTCTTCTCTCTCTTCCTCCCTTCCTAGCTTTATTTTCTACCTCTCCTAGCAAATCCATAAAACACTTCTTCCATTCTACTATCTCAATATCCTGGTTTTCCCTTTTCCTTATTTTTCTTTCTTTATTTACTACTTTCAAACCCTCTTCTTCTGTTCTAGCCTTTTCCACCTCTTCTTCAAACCTATTTTCCTCCTCTTTTTTCTCATCACACATTTCAGAATATTCCTTCTTTTTTCTTCTTTACTCATCTCCACTACTTTTTCCTTTCCTCCATCTTCTTAGTTCTTTTCCCCCTTCCTTCTTTTTTTCTCTCCATTCCACCCCCCCTCCTTTTTTGTTTCCCCCCCCCCCCCCTAACTCCTTTCTTGCTTGTTTCCTCTGAAACTCTATTCATTTATCCTATCATTATTTTCATCTCCTCATTTACATTTCCTTCTCCCATTTTTACATCCTTCAGCTTCTCTTTGAATTGCTCTTTTCCTTCTATTAACCAATCCCCTCGTCCTGTTCTATTTACCTTTACTTCCTTTTTACTCATATCTTCAGCAGTCTTATTACCCTCTAACGTTAGTATTAATGGAAAGTGAACGGAATCCATATATTCTCCTACCTCTAGTTCCTTGACATTCTCTGTTACCTCGTCGTCTACTATCACATGATCAATGACCGTTCCCTTTTAACCTCCGAAACTTGTATATTCACCTTCCTCACCACCTCTATATTTCCGTTTATGATGAACTATCCGATTTCCTCTAACCACTTTAGCAATTCCTTCCCTTCTCCATTCAGTATCTTGTCTTTGGATTTCCTTTTTCGCTCTTCCCTCCAATCCTTTCCTCCATTATCTCCTGTTCTTGCATTAAAATCTCCTCCTATTACAAGCCTGATTCCCTGCTCGTTTTCTTCCATCAGTTCTTTTATCTCCTTAGTTTTCTCCTGCATACGTCCGTTCACATACACTTCCTTTATCTTCCATCTCTCTTTTGCCATCTTTATCTCTTCTACCAATATTCCTCCAATTTCTTCCTCCATCACTCTCCTATCCTTCTCGGCTAGATATTCCTTCCTCATTCCCATCACCATCCTGCTACATTCCAGTAACATATTCTCCATTCACACCTTCCTTCCTTTCCTTTTGGCTTTTTTCTATTTCTTATTCTCCCCTCTTTCCTCCCTTTCTCCTCCAGTCCCCCGACACCGCACTTTTCACTAACTTTTCTGCCTTTCCATCCCAATCCTACCATATATCTTGTATTCTTATTTTTCTATGCCTTACCCACGTTCCCCTCCGTTCCTTCTCTCCTCTTCTGCTATGTTCCTTAACTCATACTGCATATTCCTCTGTTTCCATGTCCAATCATCTTCGATTCTCTGCCCACTCCCATATAACTGCCTTTTCTTTATCACTAAATCCCTCTTATCTTCCCTATTTTTCAATTTTACCAGCGCCATTTTATCCCTCCTTCCATCATCCCTCCTGATACTCCTAACTTCTCCTACTAGTACCTTCGTATTTATCCCATTTAACACATCTTGTACACCTTCCTTCAAATCCCTGCCCTCCAATCTTTTATCACAATATTGTTTCTTCTTTCCTCTCTCTCTCTCTCACCCCTTTCCATTCCCCTCTCTATTTTTCTTAACCTATCCTTTTTCCCATCATCCTTTTCGCTTTCCACCCTTTCTACTTTCTGGATTGCGTTTTGCATTCTTTCCATCCTACTTTCTAACTCCTCCACTCTTTTCTTTGGCATTTCCTGCTTTTTTAGTTTTTGCTCTAGACTTTGCATCCTTTTCCCCAAATTTTACCTAACTTTCTCCCATTTCTCCATTCCTCTTCTGAGTTCCGCCATTTCCTGCCTTATTTCCTCTTTCATTTCTACCCCCGTTCCTCCTGTCTCTTGTCCTGCATATCCATCAAATAAGTGTTCTTCGAATAAAAGAAATTTTTTCTGGGTGTAAGTAAGCATTTGGCTCCTAAAATGTATGTGTACTAATAACTGCTTCTTTTTCTCTATCAGCGTTCTTAAAAAGTTCTAGAGTCATTTTTTTATAATATTTAGATTGCTTGTTCATACGAAGTTCAGAAAATATATAAAGTTTATGATTTTGTTTTTAAAAAATTCCCACTCTCTTCCATAGTCGTAAACATGATCATCTTTGAAACCGCTGAGTTGGAGTTCTGTATCTAAAATGATGTATGCAATAAAACTATATATAGCCCCAAAATTGACATCGGAAAAAATGTTTTAAAAGCTTCCTTATTTTTACTTTTTTCTTGTATTTCTTTTTCTAAATCTATGCGCGTGCCCTTGTCTTACTCTAGAGTATGTTCTTTTTGCCATCCAGAAAAAACTTCAACTCTGATCGGAAATTTATTTAGGAAAAGCAAAAAAAAAACACGGGGTAACTAAACGACATTTTCATTACTTTAAAAATTGGAAGTTGGAAGAAATTTCTGAATTTCTTCGAAATTTTATATTTAAATATTATATTTCAATATATGTATATATTATTAATATAATATAATATATTAATTTATCTGTACGTCATGAGAGGAAGAATTTTAATTCTTTGCCATTATAAGAAAAACCTTTTGCAAACTTGTTGCGCTGTGAGAATTTTTTTAGCTGACTCAAAATTCGATAATCGAATTGAAGATAGTCCAAACCTGCAAAAAGGATTATTATCTTCATTTTTTCAAAAAATGTATTTAACACGTTTTATTTGCTTTTCCTCGTTAAGTTGACTTGGGAAAGGGAATTTCAGAAAATAATTATAGTTTTTATTTCAGGGTAGGGAAATTAAGAAAAAAAGTATAATTTCACTTGGAACAGACGATTTTTTACATGGAACGAGAATTTTTGAACTAATTATAATTCGGATTCAGAAGAGAGGAATTTAAAAAAATCGTTCCTCCAATTCAAAATTCGTCACAATCTTAAAGTTCCTTCTACTTATTTTAATTAAATAAAGTACTTCAAGCAGTCTTTATAGTAGAATAAGTAGTATTTCGAAGAGGAAATTTTTCTGAAATATGATTGAAAGCTTGTTTACATTGTTCATTGCCAATGCATCCTTCCCGAGTTAAGAAATCAACTATTTGTTTGAAATTTATATTTGTTTGTTGAAAACTGAATTTTTCTGTTGAAGGTGCATTATTTTGATTTTAATTTCACCTCTGGTTGAAAATTTACATACTCTGTTATCTTTTTGAGTGAAATTTCAAGTTTTCAGTTGAGGATTTATTTTTGAATCGGAAAAGTTCTCTAACTGAAAATTTAACTGTTTCATTATTAGTAGAAAACTGATCTTCTATGGTTTGAAATTCAACAATATGTATGGAAATTTGTCTCTTTCAATTGGAAATTGAATTATTCGGTTCAAAAACCTATTTTTGGCAGAAAATTATCTTTTAGTTCGAAAGTTAATTTTCTTGTTTGAAAACTCTTCTTTACGCTTCACAATTCAAGTTATACAGTGAAACTTTTTGGATTTTAGTTGAAAATTCATCTAGTTTTGAACTCTTATATTTGGTTGAAGAATAATTTTTCAATTCCAAGATTTTACGATTCCATTTTTTGTTGTTCTTCCTGGTTTCAAATTCAACTAATACAGTTTAACATTTAGAATTTTATTTGAATATTACTTATTTTGTTTAAAAATGTAACCATTTATTCTTAAGTTTTCAATGTTGTTGAAATTTAGTGGTTTTGTGTTATAAGTAATTTGTTTTCAACTGGAAATTCAACTCATTCCAATTGAAAATTCCATACTTGTATTTAAAAGTTCATTTGTTTTGCCAAATATCATTTTTATCAATTTAAAATTTGAGTATTGAAGTTTTCGTTTACAATTATTTTTCTTCATTGAAATTTGAATACTTTTTTAGGTCGAAATGGAACCATCCTGTTGGAACATTGTATTTTTTGGTACATTATTTCGATTCAAAATTCACCTCTGGTTGACATTGTAATTACTTTATTATAAATCAATTCATCCTTTTTTTGTGAAAATTCAAGTATATAGTTAAACATTGATTTTTGATTTTGAAAATGGAACCATTTCTTTGAAAATTTATGTACTTCATGGTAAATGTAGCCTTTTTTGTATAAAATTAATCTTCATGGTTAAAAATGCATCATTTTGCTTAAAAAAGATCTGTTCATTTGAAGATTCATCATTATACCTGGAAATTCATCAGTTTGGTTGAAAATGAATTACTTCAACTGAAAATTTAGCTGTTTCATTTTTATGGAAATCTATTTGTTCAATTAAACATCTTTTTTTTAATCGAAAATTGAGGAATCAAATTTTCGTTGAAAATTTATCTTTCTCAGTAAAAGTTAATTTAAGTGTTTGGAAATTCAACTCCTTCAGTAGAAGATTCTTTCTTTTAGTATGAAAAAAACTAATGCTTGATTTAAAATTAATTTTTTGAACTAAAAATGTTACTGTTCCATCTTTTGTTGAAAATAATTATTTTTTTACTTCAAAATTGGAATATTTTGTTAAAATATTATGCTTTTTCCTAAAAAATGATTCTCTTCATTTGAAAATTAATCTTCTTGTTTAGAAATTCAACGGTTCTGGTTGAAGATTCATAATGTTATTTGAAAATGCATTACATTTGTTGAAAAATGAACTATTTTTTTGGAAATCTGTTGTTTTTTTTTGTTATCGTAAATTGAATTTTGAATTGTAAGCTTAACTGTTCCAATTGGTGTAAAAAAATGATATTTTTTTGTTGATAATGTTTAGAAGAATGAACGTTATTACTCAATAATAAAAAAAAATGTTAGCGTTTTGCGACAAATATAAATATTTTACTCCTAGTTGATCGTCAAACTTGAAAAACTTGACCCTGAAAACAGGGAAATGACCAGGAATTTGAAATCGTCCGCCGAATCGCCACCCTGCAACAATGTAACATTCATGTAAACACTTTTGGAAGGTAGAAAAATATGATTTCCAAAGCCACACAGTCTAGAAAGTTTTGAGTCTTCTAGAGATATGAAAGCACCTAAAGAAAGACCAAAAAACTTTCAAATTCACATATTTATTTCTTCGATTTAAAATTAGTTTTGCTGACTGAAAATGTAACCATATCAGTTGGAGATTTTTCAGTTTACGTGAAAATTTACCTATTCTTAGATGGAAATTTTATTATTTTTTACCAAATTTGAATATTTTATTGAGAATTCAACAATAATGATAGAAAGTCATTCTTTTGTTGTTCAGTATCAAATTTTTTCAGGAAAAATCGCCTTTTTGGCTTGCGAATTCAACATTTTGGATAATTTTTTCTTTTCTCTTGACTGGGAAATCTTCTCAGTTGAAAATTCGATCAATACATTCGCCTTAAAATTCATCTTCCGTAGTTTGAAAATCCATTATTTTGCTAAATATTCGTATTTCTTCTTCTTGAAAATTAAAATATTTATTTTAAATTCGAAGTACTTTCTTCAAATTTAATTTATTCAGTTGAAGATTTTTATTGTCCTAGTAGAATATGCATCTCTATCGAGGGGTACATATCTCTTGCAATCAGTGTACACGCGTTGTTGCAATCACCTCAGTGGCGTAGCTAGGGGGGGGGGCGAAGGGGGCCGTTGCCCCAGGCGCAACTGCCTAGGGGCGGCAAAACG
>WSXT02050409.1:0-12993 GCA_011762715.2 Neuroterus valhalla
AGGGAGACGACGGTTTAAAAACGGTCCGAGAGCTCGGCGGATTATCCGCCGGAAGAGTTTGGCGCGCATTCAGACAAAACAAGCGCCTTCTTGCTGCCCAAAATAAGCACTCAGGCGTACACGCATCAGAGCAGATGAACGGCTCAGTGTGGAGCGCGCAGACGTACCATTTCTCTTTCCGTGTGGTGAATCGTTAGTTGTAATATTTTTCCTAACTCATCTTTAGACCCTAATGAAGCCTTTGTCAGGCGGCTTTTTTTTCAAATATTGAGTTGTTATTTGTTTTTGTTTAAATTTAAAATCAAGTAATTCTTGCGCCTGCGAAATCGGACCCGTCGTACTCCTCGAATAGAAGTTATTGGCGTCCCTGCCATGCCTATTCGAGGAGTACGACCGGTCCGATTTTGCAGGCGCGAAAATGACTTGATTTTAAATTTAAACAAAAACAAATAAAAACGCAATATTTGGAAAAAGCCGCCTGACAAAGGCTTCATTAGGGTCTAAAGATGAGGTAGGAAAAATATTACAACTAACAATTCACCAGTGTAAGATAATTTTCCCCTCAGCGAAATCCTATCCTTGATGAAGCACCTTAAGTTACTAAACATCACAACACATTCGTTTGGAACTATTAGTTCTTTTATCAATTTTGAAATTATTGCGCTGTCCATAGTAGAGCTCATGTTGGCGGCCGTCGCGCGATACCCTTCTTTTTGAGGATCAGGCCGCTAGTTGGCGTCACCCGAGCTACTTACGTAGCCTATAGCGCGTCCCTTGTGAAAAATGGCGCTTCCTTCAACTTGCTTGCGCAACACCCAAATTGGAGATGGTTAACTTGACAACTCCAGAGTGTAAATTACGTTATCCTAGATAGTGAGCTGTACACTCTGGAATAGTCAAAATAAGTAAATCAATATATATCCAACTTAACCAACCTAGAGTGTCGATTCAATCATCCCTGGAAGAAAGTCTGATTTTCTGCGGATAGTTCAGCTGAACATAAAAAAAGAGTCTCTCTGACCAAAGAGGAAAAATTATTGATCGTACATGATACACTGGTAGGTCAAACTCACCATCAATATTTTGACACTCAAAGTTTGACACTCCATTTTTCCGCGCGCACCTCTGTTTCAGAGAAGTGTTTCATTCTGTACTATTTTCAGTATTTCTCACGCGATATTGAGTCCGACGACGACATCATCGAAGCTACCAGCATCAGGAAACTTATTGCACCTAAAGCCCCATCACATAGACACTTTCCTCGCTGCCTTAGACCTTTCATACTCAGCAGCCCTAAAGTTCGATGCACGTCCAAGTCTCAAGTTTCTAGTGCAAAAGGTTGCAAAACTTGATAAGCCTGCTAATCTCTATCGTCAAGCTGAAGCCTCATGGATGATTAAGATTATGACGCTCTTTGAATTATCTCTTCAAGAAGTTGAACGAACTGGAGTTGATCTGGAAAAAGTGAAAAGCCTCATGGGAAAAGATTCCAAAGAAAAAGACAGGATGTATTCAGACCTGATAAAATATCTAAGACTCCTACGAGCTGCGTTTGATGAACTCTGTGAAACCTATTCTGAAATTGTCATTGATAAAGACGGAAGGTACACTATGATTGATGGATTTTCGGAAAGAAAAGTTTTTCTGCTTGTCGCTCAACCTGATGAATATGCAGAAATTAAAGATGGGGATCTTGAAGAAGAGAGAACACATGAAAATTCTGGATTTGCGAATACAGATGATGAGGAACAAGATGATGTGGCTTACAATCCAAATCTTGATGAGGAAACTGGCTTGGAAGAATTGGGTCTTGAGATCAGTAAGGAAAAGGATGAAAGACCATTCAGACTGTCAGATCTGGCTGTTGAGTATTCAACAGATTCTGGACCTGAATCTGAACCTGAAACTGATGACTCGAGGCCTGCTTCCAGATTGGGTTCTAATAATGATAGAATTGTTTACCCTGATAGATCAGAATGTACCTCCACTGAAGGGTG
The DNA here is from genome assembly GCA_011762715.2 of Neuroterus valhalla. Classification (NCBI taxonomy): domain Eukaryota; kingdom Metazoa; phylum Arthropoda; class Insecta; order Hymenoptera; family Cynipidae; genus Neuroterus; species Neuroterus valhalla. The sequence continues at coordinate 1,998 of WSXT02050409.1, forward strand.
CATTGATTTGAAATATCCTTTCACACCCGAACCTCTTAATATTTATTACAGTGAGGATCAACAGTTTTTGGATAGTAATCAACGTCCTAAAAGAATGTTATTGAGATCTAGAAGTTCAATAGAGAAGCGGAGCTGGACTGCTCGAGAAATAGAAGAATTAGAAGAGATCAAGGAACTGGAAAATTCTGCCAAACATCATCTAGAAAGGAGGAAAAGTGATCTTTGTCTGATTTCTCGAAGAAATGATTTGAAGTTTGTTCCTACCGATTCTGGCGAGGAAACTTGTGGATCTTCTTTGAGAATTTCTTTTCGATCCAGATCAGCAATGGAGCTGAGGTATTTTGGAATTAAGGAGTCTTCATTGAATAATATTTGCATGAAGAAGGAAGAAATTGATGGAAAATTAGAGACGATAGCTCCTGATAATACAGAGTCACTTTTGGAGGATTATAAGAGGAGTAGGAGAGGCTTCAGAACAAACCCTTTTCTGGAGGATGATGAAGAGAAAATGCTTGCCGCGAATCAGTATATTTTTAGTCAGGTGTTTGAATTCGATTTTCAAAAAAGGACTGTCATTACAAAAGATAGTGAAGCTCATCGAAAGGCCTGGGCGGAGACGTTGAATGCCACGTTTGATTGGATCTTGGGTTTATCGGTGAGTCTAAATATTTGCATTTTAGAATATAATTTTCGATATTAGAATCTGAACATTCATACGTGGCGCGGTCGAGAGAAATCGATCCAACAGCCTCAAAAATCGATTTGCAGATTTTTAATGATTCTGATAAGGAAAACAATTCTCTATTAGAATCATTAAAATCATGCAAACCGATTTTTGGGGGTGTCAGATCCCTGTGAAGTTGTCAGGTCGATTTTTCTATACTACGACACATATGGACAATAGGGTAATCCGAACATTTTTTTTGGAATTTTTATGCGAAATGCCCGGAAAATTGTTCAAATCCACACAAAAAAACGCTTTTTTTCTGAAAAAAAAAATATTTAGAGGTGGCGCAAGCCCTATGAAGTTTAACACGTGTTTTCCATGAGAAAAATAGTATATTTTTAACCAAGTGGAGGACATAGGAGATTCCCAACGAGGTTAACATACTATTTTCTTTCACACCACGAGCGTTTCATGCACCACCGACTTGTAATTGTCAATTGTTTATTGTCATGTTGTCGTATACTCCGGATGACTGACAGTATGTCGTTTTGAGGTTATGTAAACAAGTGTGAATATATCTGCAGCAGATCGACATTTCTGCGCTCTAAGTTGGTAGCAATGAAACGAGTGAAACACATGAGAGTGCAGAATCGACATTTTCTTTGACATTCAAATCAATTTTAACCTCGAACTGACATGTAAATGATACTATACCCGAACTCTACTGTCACTAGTGTGGAAAAGTACACTTTTCCACACGGACTCATCAACGATCGTGGAATCGATCATTTTCGCTGTTTCCCACCAAGCCTCCAAAATCGTGTTTTTCGGGCGGGTGTGGAAGAATAGTACATTGTTTAACTAGGGCGCAAAGGAGGTGATTGTAACGAGCGTAAAGTTTGACGCACGAGCAAAGCGAGTGCGGCTATCACAAGAGTTGCGATCACTTCCTTGCGCCCGAGTTGAACATACTATTTTTCGACCGATTGTATTGAAAACAAATTGTATTGTCTTCCTGTAACACTTTGCGCCCTAGGCCAAAAAGAGTCACTTTGCGTCCGGCAAACACGACCGAAAAGACGCATTTTCAATGCAATCGAAGGAAAAAGACTTTTTTGTAATTTCATTCAGAATTCTCAATATTAAGTGAATGGAGTTCGAAATTCACCATTTCTCTTTGCAATTAGTCACAGAATGCGAATAAAATATTACTTTCCAAATATCACCCCCATAAGTCTTTTTTAAAGGGTCCCAAAAAACCACCGTAGGTGAAAAAAAAGGTTTTTAGCACTAATTATGATTTTTTGCGGTGTTTTCAATGCAGATTGTTTCAAATATATGAAATACTATCTTATACTGATAATTAGATGTTTATTCAAATTGTTTGAAGAATTCATTATTGTTTTTAGCAACTTTCTCTTAGAAAAGGGTTAGAAAGTAAAGGATTATTCTGAATTTTTCAACTTATTTTCAACATTTTCGGTGAAGCGAGGTGATAATCAATTAAAGTTAATGAAAGTAATTGTTTAAACAATTTTTTACTAATAATAACAATATTCTCCTAGAAAAATGCTACAAAGTTGCGGTTTTTTCCTGAAATTTTCAACTTTTTGTCAATTTTTCACTTAAAGTAGGTAATTATTTAATTTAATTTAGCAAACATAATTATTTGAACAAATTGTAAATGTTAATAGCTATCTGCTTCTAGATTAATAATAAATAGTTGCGCTTTTTCCTGGAATTTTCAACCTTTTATCGTTTTATTTTATTTAATTTAACAAAAATAATTGTTTAAACAATTCATTATTGTTTATGGCTTTCTTCTCTTGGTACAGTGCTGAAAAGTTGCGGTTTTTTCTAAACTCTTAAGGTTTTTGTCCACTTTTCACTTAGTGAGGTAATAATTAATGCGAGTTAAAAAACATGCTTTTTTAAACAATTCATTATTGTTTATAACAATTTTCTCTTAGATAAGTGCTAGAAAAATGTGTTTTTTTTCTGAAATGTTTAACTTTGCACTGAATGGGATTAAATTAGATTGAAATGATTTAATTGTTGGATCAATAAGATTGTTTTTTCTTTGAAATACATTTTTTTTAAATATCAACCATTATTTTTTTGAATGAAAATTTATATTTTTAGGTCGAAAATTCAACTCTATGGTTGAAAGTTGAACCACTTTCTTAAAAAGTCAATTTTTGCGTTAAATTTCCTCAAAACGATACAATACTATTTAAAATATGATTTTCTCTAGTGTTTATCTAATGTTTGTTCACAAATAAAAAGTTAAATCAAAATTCAACATTTCAGAAAAAACCGCAATTTTCAAGCGCTGATTATAAGAGAAGATAGCCATAAACAATAATAATTTGTTTGAACAATTATTTTTGTTGTTGTGAAGTGTGGACAAAAAATGCAGAATTTCAGGAAAAACCGCAACTTTGTAGCATTATTCTAAGAGAATATTGTTATAGATACTAAAAAATTGCTCAAGCAATTATTTTTGTTAACTTCAATTGATTATTACCTCGCTTTAACTCGAACGTTGAAAGTAAGTTGAAAAATTTAGAAAAGCCCTGACTTTTTAACCCTTTTATAAGAGAAAGTTGCTCAAAAAAATAATAAATTGTTTGAACAATCTAAATAAACATCTTATTATCAGTATAAAGTAGTATTTCATATATTTGAAACAATGTGCAAAAAAAAACTGCAAAAAATCATAATTAGCGCCAAAAACTTGAAAAACACATTTTTTCACTGATGGGAGTTTTTTGGGACCCTATAAAACAGGCTCATGGGGGTGATACTTGGAAAGTAGTATTTTATTCGCATTTTGGGAAGAGAAATGGTGAATTTCAAACTCGATTTACCTGATATTCAGAATTCTGAATAAAATGTACAAAAACGTCTTTTTTTCTTATGGAAAATACGTGTTGAACTTCATGGGGCTTGGCGCCACCTCTAAATTTTTTTTTTTCAACAAAAAAATGCGTTTATTTTTTTGTGTATTCGAACACACTTCTGAGCGTTTTGTATAAAAATTCGAAAAAAAAATTTCTGATGCATTTTTGGACCACCCTAATGTAGAATTATAGTTGCCTAGTTTATATGATATTCTATGATCTGTCTTATATGCTCGGCCGAGTTAATAACCACCCTCTCTTCCCGACAGCTCATGCTATCTAAGCAATTGAGGCTTACATTTTGTTTCATTACACAGCCACACAAAAAAATCGATTTTCGGATCCAAAAGTCAGACCATGTTGACTATATGTTTTTGGGTTCGCTGAATCCGGGACCGAAAACCTCCAGCACGTCTGGTTTTCGACATAACCTGAAAAATTCTTTGAAGACACCCTAAAATGAAAAGTAAAATGATGGGCTAAGTACCGGACCATGTATATTATACGTTTTCTGGGTCGCTGAAACCCAATCTAAAGGTCATTTTACCTCCTCGCATCAGGTTTCTGACATAACCTTAAAAAGTCTTCACAGACGCCCTTTCATGAAAAGTAATGATGGTCTGATTGCTAGACCATATTATGTGTTTTTGGGTCGCTGAAACCGAATCCAATATCCATCTTACCCCATCACGTCAGATTTCTGACATACCCTCAAAAAGCCTCCACAGGCCCTAAAAATGAGATTATCTCGAAAACCTGACGTGATGGAATAAAATGAACTTCGGATTTGGTTTTAGCGTCCCAAAAAACATACAATACGGTCCAGCAGTCCGGACACTATTACTTTTCATTTGAGAGCGTCTCTAGAGCCTGTTTGAGGTTATGTCGAAAACCTGATGTGATGGGGTAAAATGGGTTCCGGACCCGGATTCAGCGACCCCGAAAACATATAGTCAACATGGTCCGACCTCTAGATCCGAAAATCGATTTTTTTTTGTATGGCTGTGTTATTTATGAGTTGAACAGCAGTCCAGTGATTATCTACAAAATTAGGAGAAAAACTTGTATGAGCTGTTAAGATTCACGCTCAGCAACGTTTTCGTGGGTTGATACTGTGTGAGAGGGAGGGGTGTATGAAGTGTTCGAATGAGAGGTATGGGACGCAAGGGAAAATAAAGAAGGGAAGAAAGACTAGGGAAAGTTTTAGGGGGGGGGGGGGGGGAAAGGCTATGTAGCTAAGGCAACCTAGGAGGTAGGAAGAAAGGCGAGGGGGGGTTTTTCGAGGGAGATGGGTTTTATTAGTGGGAGGGTCAGGTAACCGAAAGGGGTGAAATAAGATAAGTGGAAGGGCTTCAGGATAGGGGTATGCGGAGTAGTATTAGTGGAACGGAAGATGGCAATGGGAGGAGGTCGGTCATCATAGGAGTGTGAAGGTCGTATAGGAATGTCTTTAGGCAATAAGAGAGGTTGAGAATACAGTAAGGGGGTGAGAATAAGGAGTCGTAGAGGTTAAGGAAGGACCTTAGCCTCCCTCAAAAGTGGGAGGTAAAATAACAAGGTAATGGAAAATATGCTATAGAGTAGAAGAAAAAGGTCAGGTGTGAGGTACTGCAGAAGAAAAAATTGTTTGGCGATGGACATGCCGAAGAAAAGAAAAAGGGGTGAGTTGAGTGACAAGGTGTAGGAATAAGGAGGGAAGTCAGTATGAGAAGTGAAGGTAAAATGAAAGATGAAAGAAATGAGGATTAGTAAAAGGAGGGTAATGATTGGGATGAAAGAAAGAGAGAGAAAAGAAAGAGCGAGAGAAAGAGCGGGGGGCGAGGTCGAGAGCGACAGAGGGGGTAGGGGGAGAGGGTTGATGGGAGATAGTTATTACAGATGGGTCGAACATAATTCGATATTTAAATGGTTATCTCTGATTTTTGTTTTTGGAAAACATGGATTCCTATTTGAAGGCATTGATAACACTATTTGCTGATATTGACTCCAGAATTTGTGAAGGGCGACCCATTTTCAACAAAGCTAGAATCCCCACTGATTTCAGATTACAGATAATTTGAAAAGAGAAAAATTGTTCACAGGATGAGCGATTGGCGCCGTTACTTCCGGTCCTGGTAGGCGGTGTCAGGATCTTGACGAGACACGCAACTGATCCGTCTCTGAAGCAGAGATTATCGGCTGTCTTTCATCGTATCGCAGTTCTCTATGGGTTGACAACAAACTGAAAGGAGCTATGGAATATCTATGAGAAAAAAGGTCTAACAGAAGAAAAATAAGGATCAATTAATTCTAAGATTTTAGTTAAATTCCTCTAATTGAATCGTTGGGTGCAATCACAGTGTCCTTGCATTTTCATATTTCACTTTTTTGTACATAACCCCAAGGAGAACAAATGGAAAACAAGTGTCTTCTGAAAACACAAGGACACTGTTATTGCATCCAACCGTTCAATTTTACAATAAGGGAAAAATCGAGGAAGAATTCGACGCCTCCTAGCAATAGAGTATTATCTCAGTGGACAGAGCAATAAAGTCCTATCTCAATGACAATTCAAAACGATACTATCTTCGCGGCCAATTCAAGAAAGTACTATCTCGGTGGCCAGAGCGAGAAATTACTATCTCGACGGCCAGAGCAAGAAAGTGCTATCTCATCGGCCAGTGCAATAAAGAACTATCTCGCCCCTCAACTTATAATTTTAGGTTTTACTCGTAGAATTTTTTTTTCGAATAGTTTATGGCTTATTGACGCCCTACAATAAACAATTCAATAGAATTCATTGGGAAGACCTTGAAGTGAGTTGTAGGCTTTACGAAGATTTTACTTTTTTCCAGAATAAAACAAATTTCAACTTACCCGTTGAATCATCAAGCCAAAAATTTTTTTTTCGACATAACAGGGAAAATTATATTTACTAACCATGATGTTGGATTTTCACATACAAAAAGTCGAATTTTGAACCTACAGCGATGCATTTTTTTAAATAGTTCGATTTTCGAGTAAAAAGGATGAGTTTTCACAAAAATGTTACAATTTTCGTCCAAATTAGTACATTTTCGACCAAAAAAGTTTAATCCTCCACTGAGCAGCTGCACTTCCTTGGGGATGAAGATGAATTTTTAAATAAATAAAACAATGCTGAACAAAAGAGTTAACTTTATCGCAAAAATTGTTGAATTTTCAATAAAATTTTTAAATTCTTAACAGAAAAAAGATGAATTCTAAATGAAGAATAAAATAATTTATATTTAAACTAAAGATAATTATAATAATGGACAATATAGTATGATTTTCAAGCAAATAGTTGAAGTTTCTTATATTCTAATCAGATTTCAATTTAAAAAAGGAATGTTCGAATAAACCAAATAACACGTATTTATAACAAAACAGTTAGGTCTTGAACGAGACCAGATTAATTTTTAACTCAACAATTGCATTTTCGAGTTACAGGACGAATTCCTACAAAAAACTTCAATTTTCAAAATAGTACATAAATTTTGAAATAAAGAGTTCAATTTTCAAATTCAAATGTTTAATTATAATCCAAAAATGGAAAAATTACATTTTTAGGTTGGAGAGGAATGTTCAGAAAAATATCAGAATTTATTATCAAATTAATTTAAATTATATCTTCAAGTCCAACAATTAAATTTTTAACAAAGTAGTTCAACTTTCTACCAAGTACATTCAATTTCCGCTGAAAAAGATTGATTCTTAAGGATTAATTTAATATTTGAAGAGAATTTTCACCAAAATAGGTGACCTCAACCAAGATAGAATAATTTTTACCAAATATTGCAATTCAAAGAGAAAAGATAAAAATTCCACTAAGAGAGATCAATTTTTGGATAAGAAGAAGAAAAATTTCAAGAAAGATGAGATTCTACTGTAAATTTGTTTATTAGCTCATGGAAGAGAAAGTTCAACTTCACTGTTCAATTTTGAAGCCAAAAAGATGAATTTTCTACAAAACAGTACAATTTTCAATACGGAAATTTAAATTTTTTACGAAAAAAGATTTTGCAGTCAAGTAGAAAAAAAGTCACCAAATTGTTGAATTTTGGAGTCATAAATACTAACTTTATAAAAAAAAGTAGGACTTCGAACCCGAGAATATTTATTCTCAAGAAAAAAAAGACTAACTTTCAACCAAGTTGTGGAATTCTCCACTAAGAAAATGGAATTTTGAACACATGCGGAAATTCTGGAGAGGTGGTTCGATTTTCATCTAAAAGAGATAAGTTTTTGACTAAATTGGTAAATTTTCAGACTCACGATTGAACTTTTGACCAAAAAAGATGAATGATCAACCAAAAAGTTTCACTTTTTCCTCATAGAGATGAATTATTTGATGAGAAAACAAATTTCAACTAAAAATACGAATTATGTACAAAAAAGTCAAGTTTCCAACCCAGGAATCTGTTGTATTTTTTTTTGTAGGGGCGGCAATAAGCCATAAACTATTCGAAAAAGAAAATTCCACGAGTATCGCTTTAAAGTATAAGTTGAACGGGCGAGATAGTACTTTATTGCACTGGCCGCCGAGATAGTACTTTCTTGAATTGGCCGCGAAGATAGTATCGTTTTGAATTTTCATTGAGGTATGACTTTATTGCTCTGTCCTCTGAGATAGCTATTGCTCCTAGATATTGCTAGGAGGCGTCGAATTGAAGGGCCAGATAGAATAACAACTTCAACGCACGAGCCGGGCAGACTGGCCCCTGAAAGTATGCAATCGGCACTGAGTAAGGAGCGAACTTTTCCGATTAACAAAACACCAACTAAATCTTCGAAAGGTGCTACACAGTCAGCAAAGGAGTTGTTCAGAATGATCCAAAGTATCTATCTGCAAGGTTTTAGGAATTTTCGTCGTATACTTCCAGAACTGTAAAGTGTTTAGTGCCAGATTACTAGGATAAGACCGAGAGTGGACAATGTTGTCGTTGGGAAGTATTACCTTTTGTTAGATTGCAACTGTTTAAACAATTGATGAGAAACTTCATTTTTCCAGCTAGACAATCTTTTAATGAAAAATATGGTTTATATTAAGAAGAAAACGTCTCTAGTAACTTTCTCGTTAAGTTCATATTTCAGGTCGAGAGTGAATAACCATTAAAGTTAGCGAAAAATGTCGCATTTTCGACGTTCAAAAATTTATAACTCAAAAATATGAACTTAACGAGAAAGTTACGAGAGTTGTTTTCTTCCTAATATAAACCATAGTTCTTATTAAAAGATTGTCTAGTTAAAAAAATCAACTTTTTCATCATTTGTTTGAACAGTTGCAATTTAAACGAAAGGTAATAATTTCATGAAAAAACGCCGGGCATATTCGGATTCAGCGGCTCAAAATACATAGGAATACTATACTATGCATTGAAATAGTGTCCTTTTACCCTTGAACATATGATTACAAACGACAGCATTGCCCACTGTCGGACGAACCCTTGTAATCCGGCACTAAACACTTCACAGTTCTGAAAGTATACGACGAAAATTCCTTAGACTTAGCAGGTGGATACTTTGAATCATTCTGAACAACTTCCTCGCTGACTGTATAGCACTTTTCGAACATTAAATTGATGTTGTTTTCATCGGAAAAGTTTACTCCGAGTTCAGCGGTGATTGCATACTTTCAGGGGCTAGTCTGCCCGGCTCGTGCTGTAAGTTGTTGGCCCTTCAATGAGGCTACGTAATTTTTGCATATGCGTTACAAAATAGAAAGATCAGAGTTTTATTTTATACTAGATAGAGTACAAGGATTAAAATAACTTATTTAATAATGTCAGCGTTATTGTCTGTTGAGCGATAATTGAATTGGAGCAAAATGGATTTTGTTGGTTATAAACAATTTATTTGCATCAAATATAGGAGTTAAGTTGACCATAATTTCTTATATAGCAATGTAAATAAATATGTTATTAGACTTACGTTCAAATTGCGCATTAGATTTTGTATGTTTCTCTTTATACTGAATGTTGGTAATGCAGTGTGACTTTAATTAAGTTAAATGAAATTTTACTCAAGATTCTTTGCTTTTATAATACTGTTAAGACTTTTTTTATTCCACTAAAATTCTATCGTCGAATCTTAACCTTGAGAGTAATAAAATGAAAGCATACCTTCTGTTCATTTAATCGTAATTTGTACTTTTGAGTACAAAATTCTGTTCGATGGGCATTCGGTATTTTCAGTATTGTTATGATGCGAAATCGGGTGCTTTGATTATTTGCCAAAAAGGATAAAATTTCTACTTAGGAAAGGAACGAAGAAATAATAAAAGTTGCGAAAGTATAATAAGTATGTTTCTTACGAGAAGAGTTATACAATAAGTATGTTAATGTGTGTCGTATTCTGACGACGAGAATATAAATGTGAAATCAGATTTTGAAGGAAAATTCTGTGAAATTTTCAAATTGTCTTAACTCCAAATGAAATTAATAAGGATAAATAATTAAGCCTCAACAAAAAATGAGTTAAATAATCTTGTTGACCAAATTTTTGGAGTTTTTAAGCCTCACAGAATTTTCCTCTGGTTTTGAACAAAATATGTAACGAGAAAAATATATAATGTGTATGAAATGTACGCTGATGATGGATCATATTGTAAAGCGACTGCACGATTCAGTATTTTTGCGATGAATGGCCGCATATTAAATGACAATATACGCAAGCGCTCTTGCTTTTTGAATGGTGGTTGTTTTTTTTTTTTGTTGTAAGAATAACCTTGGTTTATTTCTGACTCTCCGAAGGTACTTTGGATATTTTTAGGGGACAAGGAAGAGAATTGAGGGGCACATTTGAACCTCGTATGTGTCTTTTCTGAGTGTCTATAAGACGAGACCAGTATATTATTTATGATCTATTATGTTCGTACGGCATTCGACGATTATTTATGCTCTTTGGCACTTAACTGTAGTCTGTGGTTCTCTCGTAGGCGAGGGCACTGCGTTGAAGTATTTGGTTTCAACAAGTCGTAACTTTGTTACTCTCCAGAGGAAAGTAAGTATTTCAATGAAGGTCTGCTATGTCGAGTGGCACTATTTGATATTATGCCGTATTCAATTTCATCTTATTATACACGACACTTAACCAGGTATTTTATCGTCCTTTTTTTCGTCGTTTTTTTCTTAACTGTACGTGATAAAAATATTATGTGATTCAAAATCTATAATTTCAAAGTTCAGAAAAATTGGTCTTGTATGGATGGAGTAGGGTGGTCCAAAAAAATTATTTTAGAATTTTTATGCAAAACGCCCGGAAATTCGTTCGAATCCACAAAAAATATATGTATTTTTTTTTGTTTCGAAAAAAAAAAATTTAGAGGTGCTGCAAGCCCTGTGAAGTTCAACACGTATTTCCCATAAGAAAAAAAGACGTTTTTGTAAATTTTATTAAGAAATCTCAATATTGGATGAATCGAGTT
>WSXT02050420.1:0-12993 GCA_011762715.2 Neuroterus valhalla
AATTCTGGCCGATAGTGAGCTTATTTCAGCATTTTTTCTCAAGTTAGAAATTCACAAACCTGAAATGGCCAATTTTGGCACTTGATCTGAGGGACAAATTCAAAAACCGCAAACCACAATTCTTTTAGAAATCGATTGCTGATCATTTAAAAAAAAACATTCAAATCGTTTAAAAAATACGACCTGTAGGCGATTATGAACACAACTTTTCGATTTCAAACCACTGTGCGGCGGTAAAACGTGACGAAATAAATATTGAGAATAGTAGGTAGGGGGAAAGAGCGACTTATGTCGTTTAGTGGTAAGACACAACGAAATCAATGATGAGAAATTTCGATGAGAAATATTTCAAGAAAAAGGAGAATTAGAAGAAAAATTCAAAGAACACGCAGTTTCATTTTTTGAATTTATGATTTTTTAATAGTTTGTAACATTTGGTAAAAACAGAAATCAGAATCAAGCTGTGACAAACAACATACTTTATCACGGACTTATTGCAGTTCATTTTATTGTTATATTCCAATATTTATAATTATATAATAACATTCTTGCAAGGGGACCTTTGTGTCGCCTAATTTCTGTTCTGGTCGATACTCTCCTCAGTGATAGACACCTACGAGAGGTTTTCTGAGAAAAATCAAGAAGGCGCAATTTGGGACCATTTTCGATAAAAATTAATTTGAAGGATTGCGAGCGGATAGTCATTGAGCATGGGCAAATGTATTCGCAAGCATGTGGTAACTCACCTGATAGAGCGTTCGGATGATAGTCGCAAGGTTGCACGCTCGACTCTTATTCAGAAGCCTTGTTTATACGACGAGTATCGCTCAAGTTTGTGCGATACTACGTAATCCCGATGATACATATACATGATTATTATTCAGAATAAATGTTTAGGTAAGTTTATAAATATTTAGAAGATAATTGACTATTTCTCCTGTGTTCTATTTTTGATATTTTGCATAAAACATTTTGATTTCGTATTTACCATTGCAATTTTCGTTTGAAACACCTATTTCCTAATTTAATTAAAGATATATATACTACAAGAAATTTAAAATAGAATTTTTCCTTCATTTCATAAATTGTTAGGAAAACTATCAAACAATATTACCCAAAGTTTCAATGAAAAATTTTAATCCGTTCCGGTGTTATGATCGTCTTTTTTGTGGATGTCTTCCCGTAGGTGTCGGGCAGCGCGGTACGTAAAGTCGGACGGTCATAAAATGCAAGCTCAAAATGGAATTTTAAACAAAAAGCAGGATTGATGTATGGTGCTGAAATCGCTAATTAACCAATAAATAATCAAAATAATTTTATTACCGTATCGACTCCGTTGTTTTCAAACGTGTTTTTCTCGAAACAATTTTTTTGTGATTTGTGTACAATCCAGCTTAAAAAGTTTTCGATCAATCATTCTCATACTTAGCAGATACTTTCTTTATGATATTACGCTCTATTTGAACCTCAATCCGTATTTCTTTTATTGTTATCAGTATTTTTCCAACGCAAGAAAAGTTATTTGAAAACGTCCAGAAATCAATATCTCTTGTTCACACACCAATGGAAAATTGAATTTCAATTTTTTTTTGAATGAGTTTCAAATAGAAACTATATATTTGCTAAAGTTATATTTTGAACCTGAAGGATTTTGGATAAAAACTGTGGCCTCCAGAATGTACACGAGAACTGAGATCCAATTGTGACGCTCGATGGGCAGCAAACGACATCTTCCATGTTTCTCAATAAAAAAATCCAGAAATTCCACACTATCCTTTCAAATATATGTACAAAATGTTCACAAAGTGTGAACAAATTACATTCATCCCTTCATCGTCACAAAAATAATAAAAATTGTTACAAAGCCTCCTTTTTATACCTATTCCCCCAATAATCAGTTTGAAAGAAAATACACAACTTTTCAAACGAGCGATAATAAACAGTTAAAAAGGAGTTTAAAAAAATGATTGAAGAATCATTTGGAATTATGGATTTAATAATTACTAATAAAAAAGGAATGAATAAACAGTTTCGCAATGGAAAGAGTATTTTAAAAAAGTGAATTCAGCGAGAATCGAGCGTGCAACCTTACGGATATCAGCCATACGCTTTACCAGGTGAGCTACATTTACGCTAGCTCAATGGCCATCCGCTCGCAATTCTTAAAATGCATTTTTCTCGAAAATCAGCCAAAATTGAGCCTTCTTGATTTCTCAAAAAACCTCTATTAGGTGTGTATCACTGAGAAGAGTGTTGACCAAAACGAAAATTAGGCGACCTAATGGTCCCCTTGCAAGCATGTTATTATATTTTTATAATCATTTTAATGAAGCATTAAAATGTATTACAATAATTCCGTGATAAAGTATGTTTCTCTCAGAGCTTCATTTCGATTCCTGTTGTTACAAAATGTTACGAAATGTTACAAAATGTCACAAACTATCAAAAAATAATAAATACAAAAAATGAAACTGCGTATTCTTTGAATTTTTCTTTTCATTATCCTTTTTCTTGAAATATTTTCTCATCGAAATATGTTTTGCAATTCCTCAACATTAATTTCGTCGTGTTCTACCACTAAACGAAATAAGTCACTCTTTTCCGCTACCTACTATCCCGTCACATTTTTCCTCCAAATTTATTTCGTCGCGTTTTACCGCCAAATCACGTCTGTTTCTGTTTTCCACTACCTGCTATTTCGTCTCGTTTTTCCACTGAATAGTATTTTATGGCAATTTACTTCTGACAATATTTTATTTTCATTTACCAAAACATGATATTTTTCTTCCTTTTTCTACCACAGTTTTTTTGTTGCACTTACCCCTTCAAAAAAAGTTACTTTACTCTTTCTCTAAGTGCCTCATATTAGAAGCTGTAGAATTGATCTTTTAGTTAAGAAGCTTATCAAATCGTTCGACACTTACATTGGCGAGTTGCATTTCGAATTTTAGTGATTCCTTCAATTCAGCTTCAGCTCTCGTTCGGTTAGCACCAAAAATTTCGGCAATGTCGACCATGTAACTATAGTAGGCTTTGACGATCTTGTTACTTAAACCTTCTAAAAGATATTCTCGAGGCAGGCCAAGAGATGCTTGGTCTAGCTAGAAAAATTATCTAGTAAGATAAAATTGCTATCCGAGCCAACCAAAACTAAGTCAAATCAAATCGTTTCTTACATCAAGTACTCGTTTTTTGGTGTTTTTCAGATCTACCTCAATACTGAAATCGATGAAGTAATCGACTGAAAATCCTACTTTCTTGAATTTGTAGACTGATTTTTTCCAATCAAAGTCTTTTTCTTGCCACATCTTTCCTTCGATGACCGGCCAACCTCCCAATCGCTTCAAGATGTCTAGAGCTGGCCTCAAACCCTTGGCATTAATTGAAGCTGTAAAGATAAAAACTATAAAAATATTTAAGCTTTTTAGCTTAGAAGACATTCTCCACTATTCATTCATTTCTCCTATAGAGAGCCTATAGAAAGGAAATCATGGTAATATTTTATATCTGTCTTCTTTGTCCCATTTCACAGTGGTTCAAGATCCCAAAAAGCTGGCCAAAACCTCAAAGTTCGAAGTTACTGGATGAGGCAAATGTTCTTTTATACTCAAGTAGGGCGCATTGGAGCATTATTTTGTAAAAGCGCAAGTCACTATATTCAAACCTGTCTTTGTGGCGAACAGTTGAACTCAACTCTTCGCCGAATTCACGCGCTTCAGTGTGTTTCTCGAGTTTCGAGCGTTCGACGAAAAACGTTGATGTTCTGTGAGTTCGTCCCAGCAATAGACGAGGTACATTTATGATATTGAGAGTAGAATGTGCATCTCCAATTTTTTTTTTCATAAAATTCAGGAATGTACTTAGTGAATTCTTTTTGTGTGTGCGAGTACACGCACCGGTGTTTTCTGTTTTGATCGCCGAAATTTATCAACTTTTTAATTCCTTTAAGAAAATTTGCCCCGGGATACCCCCGCAGAAATGAATGCGCTTTTTCTGCAACCCCGTAGGAGTGTTCCCTAGGGTGTAGTGGTTCAAAATCCCAAAAATCTGGCCAAAAAACAAAATATCGATATCTCACTTCGTTCGAATACCAATATAAGGTTTTTGAGGTCGGTGATATCTGAAATGAGGTTAAAAATTCGAAATTCAAAAAGGCGCACCCGAAATGGCGGACATTTCTCTCAAATTTGTCATGCATTTACTGTTGCTGATTTAAAGAATAGAGTAGAAAATCCAAAATCCCAAATGGTGGACCCAAAATGGCATTTACCTTAAAAAAGTCGTTTTTTTTTACATATGTTCGCCATTTTACGTCTGTCATTATGAATTTTGGATTTTTCACTCCATTTTCGGAATCAGCGATCCCAAAAACCTTTTGATAATTATTTTCAAGTAAATTTATGTCAACTTTGAGAAAATATCCGCCATTTTGTATTTTTTTACTTTATTTTCGAAATTAGCGACCCCGAAACCCCCCAATACTCATTTTGAAGTAAATGCATCGAAAATTTTGAAAGAATGACCGCCATTTCAGGTCTGCCATTTTGAATTCCAGATTCTTGACTTTATTTTCGAAATCAGAGACCCCAAAAACCCCTTGATACTTATTTTCGAGTAAATGCATGGGGAACTTTTTAAAGATGCCTGCTATTTTGGGTCCGCCGTTTTGAATTTCTGATTTTTGACTTCATTTTCGAAATGAGCGACCCTGAAAACCCCTTGATACTAATTTTCAAGAAGATGCATGAGAAGTTTTAGAAAAATGTCCGCCATTTTGAATTTTGGATTTTGGACTCCATTTTCGAAATCAGCGACCCCAAAAACCTTATATGGGTATTCGAACGAAGTGAAATATCGGGATTCTGATTTTTGGACAGTTTTTTGGAATTTTAAACCACCGTGCACTCGAAGAAGAATGGGCATAAAAAACTGAAGGACTACATAAGATTATTTTTCATCAGGGGTTTTATGATTAATTGATTTATTTCATATAACTTATCATTATAACTATTGTTTCAGAATGTCTCACCTGTATTCATGCAAGCTTTATAAAAGTTCTTTGCTAGTATAAATGCTTTTGGCTCATTAGGTTTTATTTTCTCTTCGATGATACTCCTCAATTTCGGTTCAAGTTTCTTACTCGCGAGGCTGAATCTATCCACAGTCGTTTCATCTTTGGGAATTGCTGTGCTCTTCAGAAAGTTTCCGCATGCGAATTTGTAAAAGTTATCGCAAGGTCTTATCGTTGAATCCATGTCTCTCCGAATTTGAAAAGCTTCAAAACGAAAAAAAACAATCATTTTTAAATAACAATTCAGAATGACCTCCAAATTCGATGACTTGAATGTCTGGAAAATGTGCCACATTCGGGCAATCATCTTTTCCTCCACAGCTACCTGGTGACTCTTCCCCTTCCAGTGGACGCAACTCCATCAGCTGCCACGAGAATGCTCTCCGTACGGCTCCTCCTACGATTTTTGGCCCCTTGCGAGACAATGCCCTCCAGGGGCGGCGGAACATATCTGAAGGGTATGTTCAGTAACTGAGCGTGGGGGGGGGGGGGAGGTTCTTCCGTGAAATTTGTCGGTGCATTTTATCTCAATGTTATCAAAAATTGTGTGGCATAGTTTACGATAAATATTTTAGACAAAAAAGAAACTGTGTATTCGCGTAAAATTCCATTTTATTATTAACTGTCTCTTATCATACAATGGCCTTTTGGCATGTTGGATTCAACATGCCAAAAATTTGGCCTGTATTAAGCTCAACATACTCAACATGCCTTCCGCCGCCCCTGATGTCCTGCACAAATATTTCCGATAATGACATAATCCCATAATTACTCTCGCTTTCGAAATTGAAGAAGTAGGACAACTTTAAGATGGAAAGATATATTTTAAGATAAAAAAATGTGCCTATTGCGCGGGCACGCGCCTATTGCACTCATCTTTTGAATCTCGCGCTACGCGCTCGGCCTTTGGACCTTCCTACCGTTGTATATAAAGCCTGTGGAATTCAAAAGCGGAATGTCGACTACTTCAATTTGATGAGTGAATTCTCTTTTGTTAAAGCTTCTCCAGCTCTAACGAATAGATTCTCATCGCGTGTCTCGTGCTGCGCACTCGATCAAAATTGGCAAAAACGGTAGAGAAGTTATGTTGCCTAATTTTTTTCACATGTTAAGTAGTTTTTATAGAAATTCAATTTTTTTATTTTATTTTCACAATTGAAATAAAAACTGCGCACCCATTGGGAAATATTGTAACAAATTTACAGATATTTTTCGAGTGAATAACTTCTCTCTATCAATCTCCTGTTTTTGCCTTAGTCATTTTTTCAAAAATTTTATCATTCCATTTTTATAGCTATTTTTCTTGATTGAAATGAAAACTACATATCCTGTAAAGAAGTTGTCAATTTAATTTTTCCTAAGCTTGTGTCATTTGTCCAAAAGTTTATTTTACCTTTTTTATATGGTTTTTCATAAATGAAGCAAAAACTACTTGTCCTATCAAAAAGTTCATTTAACCAAATTTGTAGATCTTTTTTTTTTCTTTTTTTCATATCTTGCGTAGTTTGGCTAAAAATTCTCGTTTTCGTTTATATTTTTGAATTTTAAAAATGCCACAACTCCGACAATTTTGTTTTTAACAAAAAAAATCATGAGGATAAATTGTTTCACTTTTTACCTGCTACAAGAAATCGTACTTACAATCAATAAATCTTGGAAAAAAGTCTAAACAAATTTTCAAAATGCTCCCCTCTTTTACTTTTGATCCAAAATAGTTGGTTAACGAACTTGCCTTGTCTTTTCGGTCTCTGGGAACGTGTGCGAAAGTACAATCGGATATGATCATTCTTTCGAAAGTTATCGATGTCACAGATTATTTTTCATTATTTTTTGTGCGATCAAAATGGGAATTTTAGATTTTTTGGGGAAATTCAAAAAGTGATATTTACGATCTTGTAGAGCTCTCAAGAAGAAACTTTTTTCTCCCTGACTTTCTTTTCAATCTTGCGTTATTTGGCTAAAAATTCTCATTTTCTTTGATATTTTTCAAATTTGAAAATATCATTACTCTGACAATTTTGATTTCATCGAGAAAAAAATTATGAGGATAAATTGTTTCACTTTTTACGTGCTACAGAAAGCCGTACTTGAAATTTTCGATTCTTGAAAAGAATAGTCCCAAAAATTCCCAAAATGCTCCAACTTTTTCATTTTCCATCCGAAATAGCTGGCTAACGAACTTGACCTTCAGTTTTTGACACTAAAAAGGTGTGCCAAAGGCGAATGAAATAGATTAGTTTTTTCGTAAGTTATTTGACGAACCTGTTTCTTTGCATCCTGGAGTCATGCAGATGTTTTTTTGAATTGGTTTCACATTTACACCTGTAACATTTCGAAATAAAATAAATAGAAATAGTACTTCTTATTTATAAAGAAACATCAATTTTAGAATAATGAACTTCGGAGTTAGGAGAATTAATTTATGTAATAGGGATGGAAGAATAAGAGAAATAAGTATATGTTTTTCACGACAGGTAGCATATTTTTGGGAATATTCATTCCTTATTCCAGCCTAATGAGAATTGATATGGATAACACTATTGACACATTAACACATTCCTGATAGAGCTTTCGAAGTTCTTGCTGGTGTGGCATCGAGAATCACGCATCTATGAAAATAATAGATGAGAAGAAGAAAAATTGAAACTCGCATTTTTACAATATTGTCCTGAGAATTCTTAACGTTCTTTATATACCAAACAAGTACGTGAGGAAAAAACTGACATGAAATAAACAAGTAAAATTTATATCGTTCATAACAGATTAATTTGCACGCATTTATTGGTCCTAAACATATAGCTACTTTCTTGCATAGTCATTTTAACTGGAAAATTTTTATTATGTGGCAATAAATCAGTTTCGTTATCTTGAGATTACGACAAAATTCATTTTGGGTACTAACCATTTGTGGGAACATGTCTGAACATAATGTAATGATTACACAGCTCCACGAAAAAAATCGAAAAAATGCTTCCCGGGACCAGACCATGCTGATCTTATCTTTTCTAGGTCGCTGATTTCGAATCCAAGGTTCGTTTTACTCCATTCCGTCAGGATTTGTCATAACCTGGAAAAAAACAACTCTCACCAAACTACAAATAGGATTACCCTCCTGACCCCGGGAACAGCAAGTTGAATCGCTTATTTTTCTTGGAATAATTGATTTTCATACCAGGAGGGGGCTTACCCACCTACCTTTAATCCGCCTAGCCCCTAGAAACTACCCTTGCCACCCCTATCAAACCACAACCAGGCTAACCCACCTGAACCTGAGAACAGCGAGGTAAAATGCTTTCAAGAGAAATGAGCAATGAAGCACGCTTTGCGGTTTGGTAGGGGAGGTTTCTAATGGTTAAGAAGCAAGTACGTAAGGGCTAAGTGCTCTTGGGGGTTGATAGGTTAGCTCAATGGTGGTGTGGAATTCAATTGATCAGAAAAAAAACGTTTGACCTCGCTGTCCCCAGGGTCAGATGGGTTAACCTACTGGTGGTGCGATAGGGGTAATTTTCAGGGTTGAGAAGTAGGTAGATAGGAGTCAAATGTATTCGGGGAAGGTGGATTAGCCTGCTCCTGGTTTGAAATTTAGTTCTTTCAAGAGAAATGAGCAACTTAACCTGCTTTTCCCGGGGTTAGGTGGCTTAGCCTGTTTGTGGTTTTGTAGGGGAGATGTTCGAGCGTTAGGAGGCAAGTAGATAAGGGCTAGAGGGTTTAGGGAGTCGACAGGGTCGCCTGAAAGTGGTGTGGAATTCAATTAATAAAAAAAAATAAGCATCTTACCTCGCTGTTCCCAGGGTAAGGTGGGTTAGCCTAGTAGTGGTGCGGCAGGGGTAATCTTTAGAGGTAAGGAGCAGGTAGATAGGAGTTGGGTGTGTTCGGTAAAGGTGGATTAGCCTGCTCGTGGTTTGAAATTAAATTATTGTGGTTGTAGTTCGTAAGGGGTGGTAAGGGTATTTTCTAGGGGTTAGGTGGATTTAAGATAGGTGGGTTAGCCCCCTCCTGGTATGAAAATCAATTATTTCAAGAAAGATAAGTGATTTAACTTACGGTTCCCAGGGTCAGCAGGGTATGCCTGCTGGTGTTTCGGTAGGGGTAATTTTCAGGGGATAGAAGAAGGTGAATAAAAGTAAGGTAGGGTTGGGGAAGGTAGATTAGCCTGCTCGTGGTTTGAAATCCAGTCATTTCAAGAGAAATTAGCGACTGAACTCGCTGTTTCCCGGGTCAGGTGTGTTAGCCTTCTTGTGGTTTGGTAGGGGTGGTAGAGGTAGTTTCTGGGGGTCAGGTGGATTTTGATATTTTCTTGGGAGTTCGGTACAAATGTTCCGTGGGCTCCTATATTATGGATGCCTCTACTTCTGGTTCAAGAGCCGGAGCAGTGGAGAGTAACTTTCCCATCATCATTCATAATTTTTCTTCTGAAGATCGGTGAGTTTTGCTTGTGTTCGCTGTGACGTCACAGTTTGCTTTGAGACGCTTCCTGCCGTGTTGACTGCACCTACTGCCCCGTTTGTGGTGTGCGTAGGAAAGTAGGTTTAGCGGCCTGTGTTTAGGGGCCATCTACATAGCTTGCTACTAAACTTACGAATGCTCTACTGTACTTGGTATGGAAGTGGGTTGGGTTTCGTGCATAAAGGAGCCTCGCTTCTCTCCAAAATGCAACAAACTGACCTGAAAGACACCAGTCTAGAGCCGAACTGTAAAACTTGTGGGGACATAATTCAGGGGATTGAGATATTTCGTGATTCCTGCAACGAAACCTACCATCCGGAATGCACAGCTTTCTACAATGTCACTCATACGGTGGAAATCTTGACGGTCTGCAGGCATTGTCATTCCAGTTTCAGCTTTGCTGATGAGGCTTCCAAAGTCTCTTCTTTTTTTTCGATTGACAAAACTATTCTTGTATCTCCAAAAAATTCCATTCGCAAGGCTCCCAGAAAGGATATACTATTTACCAAACACGAATCGCTGCTGATGAGTTCAACCTGGATGGAAAAATTCTCTGAAGTGCACTGCCCAGAAAGCCATACAGGATTTAACTCTCTCAAACAACCTGCTTCTCCACCCTTCTACGCCTAAACTCCTGCTGCTCCAGATGAAGTCTCCCCGATGATCTTAACTAATCTGGATCTCATTTGCGACCGTCTAGATAAAGTGGAAGCAACAGGAGGAAGTACGAGTGGAACATCCAAAAGGCAAAATGTTGGTTCAGCTTTTGCTACGGCCCAACTGAAATCAATCACCGAACAAAACAACTTCTTGTTGAGCAGAATTGAGTCAGTGAGTTTGAGGATATCTAAAGTCGAGGCTTCCCAAGAACAGCTGAGGAAAGACAATTCTGTTAATAAAGCGGCTATCGAGGACATCAAAATCTTATACGGAGAAAGGATTAATGGGTTGGAAAATTCAATCAGGGACAGAGAAGTTATCATCACGGGTATGCCAATGTCTGCTCATGAGGACCTTACGAAAATCGTAGAGAAAATAGGTATTTTGACTGGCCCTAAATTTGTCAAAAATGAAATCGAGGATGTTTTTCGCACACCCTCTCAAATTCCAAAATTGTCCCAAACCTATAATCGCCCGAATCTCTAACGCTGGGGCTCGCTCTAACTCGGCTCCCACCCAACCACTAAGGAAGGGTGTGCCTCAGGGCGCTGTGCTCGGCCCAACTCTATTCTTAGTGTCTACTGAGGATCTCCCAGGTCCCTTAATGAAATTTCTATCAACTTTGGAGACGACATCTCAGAACAGGGTAAAAATAACCATCCATATGTATGCATTTGACACCCAGATATATGTTCGGTTCAAGTTAGCAGACATAGACTTCGGGACTATGATACTCTCCATCGCGTTAGACTGTATTTCAAGGTGAGCAAGAGATCGTGCTCTAGTTAATAACCCTTCTAAATCTGCAATACTTCCGATCGGGAAATTCGAAGATGCATGCGCACCTGATTTCGAAATTAATGGTGCGCTCTTGTTCACTGTGACTCAGGCGAGAAATCTAGGCCTCGGCATGCAATCTGACTGGAGTTTCGAGGAACATGTCATACAAAAAATTAAAGTAGCGTACCTACGTTCAAGAAAACTGTTCCCTTTTCGTCGTTCACTTCTTCCTAAAGTGCCTGCTTTACGAGAGTTCGGTTGGCTCCGTATAGAGCAAAGATGGGAGATGCAGCTCTGTGTTCTCTCTTTCAGGGTTCTCTCACGGGGTGTTCCTGAATATTAATACGAGCTATTGTGATCAGTAGAGGAAAACGAGTGAGAAAACCATTCACAACAAGATCCGATGGTAGGCTCTATGTACCACGGCTGCGCACGTCCAAGGGTAAAGCTGCTTTTTCTTATGTGGCTCCTAGTGTTTTGAATAGCCTAAAACCCCTCTCAGTACCTACACTGTATCGGCTGTGAGAAGTGAATTTTTAAGCCGTCTCCGCGCATCTTATAGTACACAGAAAGTCATTTGGGACTCTACCGTACCATAAACCCGGAGGCACTCTTAGTACCAAAACATGGGATGCACACGTTTCGTTCGTGCTGGGTGTGTTTACGCCCTATCTGTATGGGCGATCGGAGCTCCTACTTTCGAAACAAATCAGGCCCAACTCCCAAGCTTTGAGCCGCTGAGCCACGTCCGCGTCGGTGCAAAGCATCTCCCGCCAGCTTAACACGGCGCGCTTGGCATCACGCAGCACATCACATGTTCGCTCCAAGCTTGGGACGAAATCAATCCCAAGCTTGGGCACGCGCGGCTCTCGTAGTCGATGAGGTTAATAAGCACCATACTTTGGTTTTCGCTCGTCCCACGCTTTATTTTTTTACCGTCTTAAAAATACTTGGGAACATTACGTTTTCAAAAGAGCTAGAAAATTGGTCCCAAATGACTTTCTGTGTAGTAACTCAATAAACTACTTTTGAAGAAACATGTGTCCTCCGGATTGAATTAAATCATTTTCGAATAAAAATCTAAATCTTCTTTGATAGGGAAATAATTTTTTACTAAGAGTGATTACACCGGCACACAGAAAAAAGAAAGTTTTCTGCGCACCGGACGAGACCTATCTACGGGCATGTTTTTCGACCCGCTGTATCCGAATTTCAAGTCAGTTTAGGCCGTACACCCTCCAATTTCGAATTAATTTCAAAAAACCATAAGAAATAGCAAAAACTGGATGTTTAAGCAATAAAAATAATTTGTGGATCTAGGGCAAGCATAATTTACACGTATTTTGAACCGTTAAATATTATTTTTAAGTGCACTTAGATCATAAGCCGTTTCGAATCTAAGAAAATTGTAAAAAAACCCACGAAAATTGTACAAAACACAAGAAAATTGCTAAAATCGCAAAACATTGGGATTATCTTGATAAAAAAAGTTTTGTGGGCTCAGATCGAAGGAGATTTTCATGTAATTTAATATGTTCGGATCGATTAATTTGAAACTCTATATATCTATGTATTTTGACGCGCTAATCACGAAAATAATAGTGGAAATACCCGCAAATTTGATTTTCATGTTGAAAACCATGCAAACCCTATCAAAATCATGTTATTTACATTCATCTCAGCAAATAGTGAAAATTTTTATAAAAGGTTTCGACGAAAGTTGTAGATCCTTCAAAAATACATATTTCATGATCGATATGTTTTTACCAAGCGAGTGACGGTTCTCGAGAAAATGAGGGAAAATGTTGGTACGAAGTGCAGAGTTTTTCTGCCATTTTATCGGTTTTATTCCATTTTTTGAGTGTTTGAGGGAATATAAGCCAAATGCATTGCAGATTCGGACTAAGCAGATTAAATTACATGAAAATCTCCTTCGATCCGAGTCTAAAAAACTTGTTTTATCAAGATAATCCTAATTTTTTGCGGTTTTGGACATTTTTATGGGTTTTATACAATTTTCGTGGATTAGGGAGCTT
>WSXT02050431.1:0-12993 GCA_011762715.2 Neuroterus valhalla
GAATCTATCAGTGTACCGATTGCGAGGACCGGTGACTTTTTAGGCGGTTCTAGGATGTACGAGTTCTCGTGCACTGACACGAGTTCTGGAGAAGCGCGTCATTTAGAACTGAGTGAGTAGCAGCGTGGGGCAGCAAGCCCATTGGTTATGAAAAGCCTGCTCGAATTCCTTCCCCTTCTCTCAAATTTACCACCAATAGAATTATTTCTACTTCTGCCATGCCTGAGGTTGCCTGTGGCTCATTTCTGCCCCTCTATTCCTCTTACATTCTAATCTTCTTATCTTTTAAATCAAAAAAATGTCAAAAGTATATATTCTTGTATATAATAGGTGTACGTAATATTATAAAATACTCGGAAATATTAAAATCTATTTACTACGTTAGAATAAAAGAATGTGAAAACAGTTAAGATAACATACAAAGAATTTACTATATTATGAACGCTAAGAAATTGGCCATTAAGACTCAACACCATTAAAACGTATAATCCGTGGACTAAAATAAATGTAAATAAAATGAAAAATGAGCAAATCAAATGCGACGTTCTTGCAATCAAAGAAATTAATATGAAACTAAATACAACTCAATAGCGAAATTGAATAGAACTAAATATGAAGTTAAAACTGTCTAAGAATCAGAAGGTAAATTCAGTGTCGTGAGCCCTGCTTCATATGATTTACTGAGGATTTAAGGACACAGATAATTGATCAAGTTATCCGAGTCTTGAAATTGGGATTGAATTTGATATCAAATCTTTAAAATGCTTGAGAAGGAAAAAAAATAAGCAGGGCTGACATCACTTGATGGAAAATTCCAAGGCTGCTCATCGTATAATTACACGTACCAAGCCCTTCTCAACAGGTACTCAGGTACCCAAGACACAATAGAGATGAGGGCGGCAAGGATCGTAGAGGCGAGAATTAAGAAATGTTAAGTTTTATTACTACAGCTCGTATTTGCTGCAGGGACGAAAATTTAGGGGTTTCTTAAGTCTCCCTAAAGGTTTACGTTTTTGGGAACGTATATCAAGAAAGAAATTCGAATGAAGATTTATTTAGAATGATATAGATCGAAGGTTCATTAGTTCATTAAAAGGTCTATTCTGAAATGTTAATCTTTGAAAGATTCCAATCTAAACTCATCGAATTTACAATTGAAAGACTTCGACTGCTAATTGGCTCTTTATTGAACTATGAACTGTGAATTTTATGATTTTCAACATTCAATTTTATCTGAAATTATCCTAATGTGAATAATTTTTATCCGATAGCTATTCCTATTCGAATTCTTTTATTTCGAAGTTATAATTTTTTTTTTCAAATTCCAATCTGAAATTATGGGATATCTAGAGTCTCAAAATTAGGATAATTAGAAAATGCTTCATTTGAAAGGTGATTCAGAATTTTTTTATTTCGGCAATTTTTATTCAATCTCTTCAATTTCAAGTTAAGAATTTTGATTTTATGTTTGCATGGTTGTAAAATAATTAAACCTACTCCATTTGGAGAAGTCTTATTCACAAACTTGTGTTCTGAAATCATTCGATTCTGAACGCTTCGAGTTAGAAAAAATATAAAAAATTCAAATTTCAATCATTTCAAAATTACAATCTCTTCGAAAATGTTTTTTTTTAACTCTTTTTTCCAGAACTTATTCAATTGAAAATCCTTCTGACTTGGAAATATCCAATTCAAAGTAATTTTCAAAAATTTGCGAATATTGAATCTAGAACTATCTAGTTCTGAACATTGCAAAACAAGCATTCCTAACTGTTAATTTTGAAACATTTCTACCTAGAAATTATAGAGCATCAAACATTTTTGTTTTAAAACTGAACCATTTCCTAAATTTGGAATTTCTTATCTGATTTCAAATTAAACAATTTTTTATCAGAAATTATTTCAGTTGAGAGGGAACACACTTAGAGATAACATAATTGCAGTTTAATTTTTTGTATTTGGAATGAAGAATAGTTTAAATTGAAAGACGTTGAATTTTCGAATTATTTAATTTGGAAACATTTTTATATGATTGATAAAACATGAAATCTCTAGTTTAGAGATTGATCAATCTTTGAAATGTGTTATATAAGTTTGGCTACTTAAAACTTGAAAAAAATTAAAATAAAAAACGAAAGAGTTTTTGCGAACCAACCTCATGGTGCTTAAAGAAAAATGCAAACACATCATGATTATTGTTAGTAATTAAAATAATTCCGAAGAAATTGAGAATTATTGGTTAAAGATTTATCAGTTTGTCTAGAAGTCAAACGTTGTTTGGAGAATTCATCCTTTTTCATTAAAAATGTCATGGTTTTTGTTTGGAACGATTCCAAATCGGGGTCACATTATCTGATAAAATATAAACCATTACACGTTTCTTTGGTAATTAATTCAGTTTTTGGAGGAAAGTTAAAAAAATCGTGAAAAGTTCAGCTACTCTGTTGAAAATTCGGTTTATAGTTAGACTGAAGTTTTTACTTTAATTTAGGAAAGTCTTTCTTAAAGAAACATTTTTTCAGTAAAACGTTCAACTTTTTGTTTGAATGTTAAACTGTTTGGTTGAACTATTCCATTTTTTGTTAGAAATTGATATTTTCTAGTTGACAATTCATCTGTTCGGTATAAAATTGATGTATTTTTTTAATGAATCATATTTTTGGTAGAAAATTTATCTTTTTTGTCAAAAATCCATTTCTCTCAGCTTATTATTCAAAATCATTATAAATCGAAAATTTTGGAATGATAGGAATAAAGAAACAATGACAATGTGAAAAGAATCGTGAACTGAGCTGCGTGCACTTATAGTAAATTATGTATACTTTCCATTGTTCTTAAGGAAAACACAATTTTCATTTTTGCGTGGAATTTCTTCTTTCCTTTGAATCTTCTCCAAAAGTTGCATTGTTATAATATGTTAAAAAAAACTCCTTTTAGATGAGTTTGTTAACCCTTTTGATGGATGTTGAACGTATAAAAAATTAGATCAAATTTTAGGTCTCATTCTAGCATATATTGTGTGCTAGAAGATTTACATTCTATGCATGTGAGTATGATTTCTTATTGTTTGAAACTACAAGAAACACAATGTAACTCAATTTTTGTACTCTTTTCGCTCAATTTACCCTTTTCTGAAAATACCATAAGTTTAGTAATATTCATTAGCATGTTCATCGATAGTTTTGACTGAATTCTGAAAGGCCCGCGCTTTTTGGTACATGCGCAGTTGAGAGACATTAGCATAAACACCGGGCCGGACGCAGTCATCAATCCGCCATTTGCTCTTTATTTCCTGGAGTGCGGCTATTCCTTCAGGTATTTCGGAAATTTTAGTAAACTAGGTAAACGAGTATATGTAGAATTAAATTGCGATACCGTTGTGTGCGTAGAATCTGCAGACAATAAAAATGGATTGATTTTCAGGTTAAGGTATTGCACTGAATAGAAGGGTATGCGCATCCGCCATTTTAGGTCCATGGAGCGTATAGAGTATGCATACAAAATGTGCATTGAACGCGAGAATTGAAGCCTAATTATTTTCAACTGAAACGTAGATACGCTAATAACTTTTCTAAAATTGTGTTACTTAGTCTAATGTACTTTTCAAATATTTACTTTAAAAAATAAGTTATTTATTTACGGTTTATGAGCACCCTTGTCGGCTGTACATGGTCTTCAGAATTGTAGCTTCCAGATAACATTTCAGAACACTCTGAAAGGAGAATATTTACATACACTTTTTCTAGCACGTCTTCAAACAAACTCAAAATATTGTTTTCAATATCAAAAGCTGATTTTATCACAATCAAACTTCAGTTCTCACGTTTAACGTACGCGTTGTATGCATACTTCCTCTACTCCATGGACCCAAAATGGCGGATGCACATACTCATCTTTATAGTGCCCTAGATAGGGTCAATTTGATGCTGTTCCGAACACGCATGCGCAGCTTATTGACATAGGGATTTGAAACGAGATAAGGTGAAGGCCTAGAAGAGCCTTACCCATTAAAAAGGCCCCGAAAAGGGTGCCTAGCATGGACCATGTGAGGTTGCCATGTACGTCCCTTTCCAATTCAAACGTGATTTAACACTATCGGGGCCTGATAGGATATATTTATCCGGGCCATTAATATAAAAGCAACCTCTTCTGGACCTGGTACTGCCCGGATTAAAATTTTCTCAAGAGGACTTGTTTAATCCAACAATTGTCATTGCAATAAAGAAATTATTATTGTTACATCAGAAAAAAATGGAGTTTTTGTTTCAAGCCAAAAAAAAGTAGAGCGATCGCGGGACCGCCGACAGAAGCTATGCTCCTTTTGTTTTAAAAGAGAAACATAAATTTGATTGTTATTTCATTCATCGATTGGAAGAAAACAGTTATCCCCTCACTCTTTGCATACATGCACTATCAGAACTACATCACTATCAGAACTCTTCAGTATAAATGCCTTTACTCGCGCGCAACATGTGAGTCCTTGTTCAATACACACACGCGGCGCGTCAAGTGTGCTCCTTATGCCCAGAAAGAGTAGGGACAGGCGGAAGGAGGAGAAATGTGACAACGGGAAGAGTCGCAACGTGAACTGTCGCAGAGTCTACTGTACATATACTACACCGGCCTCCAGAACGGGAGGGAGGGAGAAAGAGAGAGATAGCTGCGTTGGTGCCATGCTATAGACATTTTCAGTCACATTTTTCGTGACGCGGACGGGATGTTCCCGTTTTTCGCAGTCAGCTGGCCTCGCTTGGAGTATATCTATAAACTCCCAAAAGAAGCAAATCTTCAAAAAGGGAAAAATCAAGAAGCAGACTTTTATAAATATTAGAATGAGAAGATAACGAATGTCATTCCAAACTTTTGGTATCACATTACTCACCTGCCATTTTTATAATAAAATAGCTAAGTTGCATGTCCAGACGATGTCGTCCATGGACAAGCTGTGTTGTAGAATTCCCATTAAAAACGTAAAGGCAATTTTATGACAATCATGTTCAATGTCAACAACGTTAAGACATTCTAGCTGAAGAATGGATTCTTCAGTAATTAATATTTGATAATTGGAGGGTGTCGTTCTAGAAGGACACATCCAATATATTCTCAAAAAAGGTATTTTTAGCCCAAAAACTATATAATAGTGACAAAATGGTGTTTTCATAGCAAAATCAAAAGGAAGATTCAATATAAACTTCCTCTTTGTAGATTTTCTAACAAGGTTATGCAATTGTTTGGAACTTTCTGCATTTTTTTTAACTTGTAGCTACAAATCTGTAATGTTTCTGTTCCTTGTAATTTGAAATAACGATTCAAATCACCCTCTGAAGAAAAAAAATGCGCCTCGGGCAAAAAAAATGTCCCTTTCATTTCTCGAAACTCGATGAAATGTTCAACTTAAACCTATCATGCATCAATTCAGAAACGCAGTAACTAGAAATGTGATTTTCAACACTTCCTGGAATTGAAAATAGGATTTTATTTCAGTGTGTAATGATAGTTCCAGGCAAGTAAAAGTTCACCTCTGTAAATTCACGCTGAACCTAATTAAAATATTCAGATTAGATTTGAATGGATTCACCATAAATATACCAACTCGGAAACTAGAACTCTATGTTTATCAAATCCCGGGATAAACAATTTGAATTTTATTGAATATAAAAATATGAGAAAATATAAGTCCCAAGTGAGGAAAAATCTTCTCTGTGCATTTTCTCTTAGCCTAATGGCATTTTCCCAATCAAACTCTTCTCGCCTCAATCCAGCATTGATTGTGCTTATGAAAGAACGTTCTTTCATTTTGTTATTGATTACGTATTCAATTTGTGGAAAAAATTTTTTCCTTCTCCTGAGAAATGGTTAAAATGTTGTTTAAACCCGTGGGAAAATTTGGATCCGGGAGTATCAAGTCCTGAAAAGGTTGCCCTATTATATCAAAGGTCCGGATAAGTAAATCCAATCAGGCCCTGTTAGTTTTTTGTCACGTTTGAAATGAAAAGGGCCGTGCATGTCAACCTCGCATTGCCCATCCTCGGCATCCTTTTTGTGGCCTTTTCAATAGGTAAGGCTCTTTTCAGGCCTCTGCCTTATCCCGTTTCAAATCCCTATGTGAATAGGCTGCGCATGCGTGCTCGAAAAATTACAGCATTCGGAAAATAAGGCCTTGTCGCGACAGCATGTATGCACGCTGACCGACAGATAGCATGCATGCACGCTTCCAGGAAGTGAAAGAGGAAGAGGGAAAATGGGGGAGGAGAATTATCACGATACGGTCGATGGCCTGAATCAAGCTAGCACCTCTACTATATAAAAAATGTGAAAAATAAAAAATCAAACACGTCAGAATTTCAGGCTTTTTTTGTGCTCTTGAGCGTCAACAACGCAAGAAATGCAAAAAAGTTTCAAAAAAAAAGGTTTCTTTTTCGGAGCCCTCCAGGATCATCTTAAGAACTTTTCGAGTTTTCATCTCGAAAAATCGAAAATGCAAATTTCGGTCGCACAAACAATAATGAACAACAGAAAGATTTATTTTTTGGTCAGACTATGCAAGGTACGGGAAAATTCTAATGAATAAAACTTGTGCACCAAAAAAGATCTACAAATTTGGTGAAATTCGCAACTGGATAAGATAAACTTCAATTTAAAAAAATATGTTTGTTATAACCAAGTTTGCAAATTTTTTCAGTAATGTAAAACTTTGTCTGCAACAATAGCTGAAATTAGCAGAACTTTTTCAATTTGTTGGAAATTGTGTAAATGCAAAGTACCAATATCTGTCAATAAATTCAGGAAACGTATTTCGTATACGGTTACAAAGTTACTAATACATTAATACTATCATTTCCTCTATTTCACCCAAATTTCAAAACTTTTGTTATTATTTCGATACTCGTGCGTATAAAAAAAAGAGCGTCGAGGATGAAAATTTGATAAACAGATGGCGCGTTTGAAAAAAATGGTTGCTAATGTAAGTATATGTATCTCACTGTTTTACCTACATGTTATCCTAGTTGCATACCTTTTGTAATTTTTGTGAACAAATTATACTAAAAAACCTGAAAAAATGGCAAAAAACATGTTTCCGTTACGTCTGCATGGTTTAAAACTTAATAAATGTTGTAAAATACAAGAAGGAGCAGTATTTCTAGTTTGCAGAACTTTTGGATTTTTCTCTTGAAAATTAGAGCAAAAAAACATTTTTTGCAACTTAGCCAATGTTGCATGCATCACAAACTTCTGAAAAATTTTATAGTTCATTCTTGTCTATGTACAAACGTATATTGGCATTTTGAAAACTTTTGGAATTATAGTTAATTGATGGTCTATATCCACTGGCCTATTATTCTTTTAAATTTAAAAAGGTGAACAATAAATTTCGATGCACACAAGCTGACACTGAACACGAATTATTACATTTTTAATTAATGATATCATTACAGCAATTATGGCATAAGAGCTAACATCAAACACGTGATATCTTGGGTTAAACTGCTTTGAACCAGGGCCGATGCGCCGACGCGTTCTCTGGTGGAATTTTCGTACCCCATTGAAATGCAGTCATATTAATACAAGGATCTTCTCAAGAAGTCGGATAGGGCTGCACGTGCTCGATTGTCACATTGTCTTAGGACTATCTTCCCAATCCTATTCAAATATCATAAAAATGTAACTTGATTATTGCTATTAATATGGAATCGTAAAATAAAAAGAAAAATATTAAGATAATTATAGAAACTTCAAAAAGAAATAGAAATAACAATTCCTATGTTAATATGTAATAACTTTTTCAGAATTTTCCAGTTTTTTTTTTTATTCTTGGAATTCACCAAGTTTTTAAGGTTCTGTAGCATTCTCGGGTCTTATTTCACCTGCTTGAATAAAATTAGCAACAAAACTCCACATTTTTTTCTGTAAATGAATAAAACTGGCACAGAAATGTTCCATTTAGATACAAAGTATGAAATCATTATTTGCTGTAGGGTGGTTTTCTCTGCAGTTGAGGCATAATTAGCATACTTTTTAGCGACGCATAATATCCTTACACTGGATGCTTAGATCCTTACTGAATATGAAACCATATAAAACTGAGCAAGCCATAAGTGTCGCTACATTCCCTATACTTCAACTTGTCAACCCTGATTCAAGGTAGACGCAATTGTATCCCCTGCAGTGGAATGTAGTATGCAAATTAATTAATTTTGCACCAAAGACGAGTAGCTAACTGCGTCTTATGAAGTTTTGCCTCGTTGGCTTATAATATACGCAAAAGACACACCTGAGCGTTGCGTCTACATGGTATGATGAGTGCAACTACTACGTCAGAGCAGCATTTTCAAAACGGAAGATAAATTTCGCTACCAGGGGAGGAGCGGGTATTGCGGCACGCATAACATTCAATAAACGAAAAAAAAATATATAACCGATAAAGTAATGGCGAAGAATGTACAACATAAAATAGTATCTCAGCTTTGCTTTACTTACCTGTTTAGGAATTCCTCCAATAGTCCCTAACAATATTAGAGCTCTCGATTGAAATAACTTCCATGATGAGAACCCATTGTCGGCCTGGACGAGATCGCCTTTGTCCCTAAAGAAATTACGCGATCAAAAAGATTTCTCTCATTTTTCAGTAAGAAAGAATACTTACATGAAAAGTTTGTCATGTTGGCATGTCAAAATTTGTAAATTTCAAATAAATTTTCATAGATATTTTATAAGCGATGAAATTTTCGATTTATGCCGCACCTCAACTTATTTATTCTAAGTTTCTAACTGTTAATACCCTGTGCTTACCATGTGATACGAACAAAATTTTGAATCAAATTTGAAAATTCTTGATGAATTTTGTAACGCTGAAATTAGTAGTGAATCAATTTCGTTATTCTTATTACCGTTCTCGTTGTATTTATAACGGTAAACATCTGTAATAAATCAATAAATATATGCTGAAGTCAGTAAAGCTCTGCAAAAACTTATGCACTTTGCCAAGAAAAGATTTATTTCTATTAAGATTAGAAAATAATTATATGTAAGAGGGAGAAGTCATATGCAAGACAAATCTTAAAAGAGACATACTTGAATTAGGCGCGAAAAGATACTGATCATGTGATTAAGATTCTATTGGTTATCCCTCTTGAATTGCTCTCCATTATCAGCCAATGAGTGCGTTACTTCTCTATCGCAAGCATCTAACCTAATCTGGCATCATGGCGGCTTAGGTCTCAGGCTAGGCCAACTCCCATGGGCAAAAACGGCAAAGTCACGAACTAGGGCGCGCGATCCTAGAGACAGTAAGGGGTACAGAAATAGTTCACAGACCGACACAGGTAGCGCTCATTCAGTTTTCAAATCGCGGCGTGGGTGGGGTTCAGGGGGAGCAATAGCCGCGTACATTGTGGCCATATTCCAATATTGTTTGACAATTCAAGAGTCCCAAACAGTGCAGTGTTGTTATTGATTATTTGAAAATGGATCCATTAAATTGGAAAAATGGGTTGTTTCAAATCGCAATAGAAAATTATTATTAAAACTGCATTTTTAAATTAACTCTAATGGCGTCATGCATTTATTTCAGGTAAGTGCAAAATCAAGCAAGAGGGAAATGTTAAATGCCCTGCTAAAAATTTCGGATCCCTACATTGATCAAAACTCTTCCGAAATCGATCCGATTCTAGAATTTTTCCCGAAACTTGTCCGATCCAATCCGAAAAATGTACGAAAAGAGTTAGGAATTTGTCTGGCTGAGTCCGGAGTCTGTTCAGGCAATCAAGATCAACTCCGGGAAGAGTCCGCTTTCATCCGATATTAGACGGGAATTCAGAACCTAAAATTATTCTTGTTAAAATGAAAACGGGAACTGGTCTGATTAGGTTCGAAATCTGTCCGTTCGAAAAAATAGACTCCGAAATTAATCCGGCTCTATCCGACATTAGTCCGGAATTCAGAACCTGGAATTATTTTTGTTAAAGTGAAAACAGGAAGTGGTCGGATTGACCCTGAAATCTGTCTGTTCGAAAGCACCGACTCCGAAAATAGTCCAGCACCATCCGAAATGAGTCCGGAATTCAGAACCTGAAATTATTCTTGTTAAAGTGAGAACTAAAAGTGGTCCAATTAAATCCAAAATCTGCCCGTTCGAAAACATATACTCTGAAAATAGTCCGGCTTTATCCGAAATTATTCCGGAATTCAGAACCAGAAATTAAATTTGTTAAAGTGAAAACGGAAAGTGGTCCCGTTAAATCCGAAATCTGTCCGGACAAAAACATCGACTCCGGGAATAGTCCGGCTTTATCCGAAATTAGTCCGGAATGCAGAACCTCAAATTATTTTTGTTAAAGTGAAAACTGAAAGTGGTCCAATCAAATCCGAAATCTGTCCGTTTGAAAACATAGACTCCGAAAATAGTTCGGCTTTATCCGAAATTAGTCCGGAATTCAGAAACTGGAATTATTTTTGTTAAAGTGAAAACGGAAAGTGGCCCGGTTAAATCCGAAATCTGTCCGGTCAAAAACATCGACTCCGAAAATAGTCTGGCTCTTTCCGGCATTAGTCCAGAATTCAAACCCTGAAATTATTTTTGGTAATGTGGAAACGGAAAGTGGTCTGAATAAATCCGAAATCTGTCCGTTCAAAAATATTCACTGCAGAAATAGTCTGACTCTATACGAAATAAGTCCGCCGGTTTGAGTTGTAATTCGGTAAAGTTTAAGTAAAAACGGAAAGTCGTCTGATTAAATCCGAAATCCGTCCTGTCAAAACATTTACTTCGGGAATAGTCCGCGTTTATCCGAAATTAATTCGCAGCTTTGAGTTGTGATTCGGTAAAATTAAAAGCAAACACGGAAAGTTGTCCGATTAAATACGAAATCTGTTCGGTCAACAACATTTACTCCGGAAATAGTCCGCATCTATCCGAAATAAATCTGCAGCTTTAAGTTGTGATTCAGTTAGGTTAAAGTGCAAACGCAAAGTCGTCCGAATAAATCCGAAATCTAATTAGTCAAAAAAATCATCTCCGGAAATTGTCTGGTTGTGTCAGAAATTGGTCCGCATCTTGGATTTGCAATTGAGTGAAAAAATAGTTCTGAATTATTCCGCACCTATCTCCTGAGAGCTTCTTTAGTTTGCCTTTCAAAGAAATTTATAATTGCAAAGTTAATAGGTGAGGAGTAGTAGAGAAGACATAAGATACACAAAATAGTTTCTAATTTTAATTTTCACTTACGATATGTGAAATCCATATACCAAATACGAAATTTGTCCGCTTTGTTGGGGATTTGGGAGAAGGGGATCATAGGACATTACATACCTCCGTATGTACATACATACCACCGTTAAAATTAACTATCATTTATCATTTCACTTTATTTATTTACTTCATTTGGAATTCATTATCACCATTTTTCCTCGAAAGAATAAAATATTTGTGCACACAAGAGCAATATATGCATATACATGTGCACTAAAACATGGACGCTGACTTAGTTTCGCCACCTGACAGAGATAGCGCTGAAATCGGCACCATTTTCCCTCACGTGGTCAACCTAGCCTGGCAGGTCTGCTAACGTAACATGCTTGTATTAAGTATTGAATATAAAATAGATTTATTTGTAATTTAAAAGGAATCTTCGACTTCTAAAAAGTTGAATTTATCAAAAGAGGACCAAAAATTTGATATGTTTACTGCATATTTTTATAATGGATTACATTTAACCGTAGCAAATGAAAACCTGAAACTTAATTCATGCCATTCTCTCAAAATGGACGAATCATTCAGCTTCCACATTCAAAAATTCATCGTGGTATATGGGTAGGGTGACCAAATGTCAAAGAGGGAAAACCCGGATATTTCTCATCGAAAACCGGGACAATCCCGAACACTTCCTCCACTCTTCGCCCAATCATTATTAACCGCGTTATAATGGAAGTGAAGAGTGTAACATAATGTGAAAATAGGAGATCAAGATCTTGAGTAAGAACTTATGTAAGAAATTGCGCAAGAAATATCAAGAGAACCATAGTAAGTTCTTATGGAAGTTCTTACAAGCGTGACTAGCATATATTGTAATAAATTACACTTGAAATTGCCGAAGTTCCGCAGCAATGGTACTCCGATAGTCGAAAATCGAACAGACCTCTTTTTCTAACGTGTGAAGATAGAAAGAGAGGTTCTTTCGATTTCCAAATTCTAAAGATCATCCGACTCCCACTGCAGTGTTACGGCAGACCACGACTTTTGGAACTGCGCAAGCGCCGTGTATGGAACAGAGAAGCCACGTTATTGTCCGTTATACGCGCGCTCATTTGAAATGCTTCAAACCTACACTGTACTTTGAAAAGAGGAAGAGACTGGTCTCAGAATGCGACCCTTTAACGTAATATTACCCAATCAGCAAAAACTGGGACAATAAAGCACTCACCGGGACACCGGGACGGACAACAGAAAACTGGTAACACGTCCGGGAAAACCGGGACGGATGGTCACCCTATATATGGGGCTCATTTTGTGAATAAGAAAAAAGGCCGACTTCATTTGGAAATTGTAGGGAATCTTCGTTAGTAGCCTGACCACCCTCCTATCCCCTGGAAGTGTGGCGTAGTTTTTGAACAGTAACGTTGTTGAAATCAATGACAAAGAGTAGACGCAGAGCCCACTTTTCAAACTTGGAGAAAATGGAACAGCAGTGGGAACTTCTGCACGTTCCTCAAACAGAAATAAAGTCAGTTTACTATCGATGTCGTTTATTTCTTCATTGAATGTCCACAGATATGTTTCTTCTCTTCATCGATATCTATTTTCTTTGCTTATACGAGACAACGACCTACTTTCTTTGCTGAAAGCCTCATGAGAAGTGGATGCAATACATTTTAAGTCCACAAAATGCGAAAGTCCCGAGCCTGGAAAAAAATTTTAATCATATATACAGGGTGATCCTCAACTCATCATATTCCTTGTATGTGCGAATTCCTTGTGCAAAACTGAAAAAGAAATTC
>WSXT02050442.1:0-12992 GCA_011762715.2 Neuroterus valhalla
AAACGTAAACAGTCAGGGCCGAATACACGCGTGGATGGCGGAGAGTGGAGCGAGGAGAGCGCCCCTCTCCAAACCCCTCGCACCGTCTCGTCCACGAGCCATCACGATCTCATTTCGAAGAAGGAGCGAGTTTGGGTGGATTTAGTTTGAGGTTGCAGAGTGTGTGTGTGTGTGTGTGTGTGTGTGTGTATTGATTAAACAAAAATGCAAATTTGACTGAATATAACAATTCTAACATTTGTTCTCAATATAAAATTGACTATTATCTTAAATTCCCGACTGCTGGAAGTTTATTGATTGGAAATTGAAGGAAATAATATTCAAAAATAGTTAAATATTCAATTATTGAAAGCCTACAACATTTTTAATTCAATTTCCGATAGTTCAACTTTTACCAGCTACATTTTGAATTTAAAAACAGTGTTGAATATGTTATGTTCACATTACTTGCATTCAGGATTGAATATATCAACATTTTCATATACGCTTGGATGTGTCCATTATTATAGATCGCATTCTTAAACATGAATAGTAGACATTCAACGAACACATAGGATTATTTCTTTTGCCTACTGAGCATTCTATTCTTCCTTGTCATTTGACAAGCACGAGCCAATCGCGCATGACTCCCCTCCGGCACCGCCGATGATGGAATTTTCAGTAATGAATTTCTCGCTAGCGGCAAATGCGAACCAATCCAGCGCAGCCCCTTCCACTAACTGCACGTGAGAAACTTCCCTCAGTCGGCCATGAATAGAGCGCGTCTCGACACCGGGACTCCCGACTCACTCCTTGTCAAGACCTCAAACTGTTAACATGGACAACCCTGCACTACCAACCAAACCAAAAACAATCAACTCGTATTTTTCCTAACCACTATTGTGTCAGTCTCAGCTCACAGGCTTACCTCGATTTCAATATTTTTTCTAAAAAAAAAAAACTAATATTCGTTAGTACGACCTCTTCTCTCATCAATTGCTGGACATTGAAAAAGAGAATTTATTATTAATAATTATTAAAGCAAGAAATATCACATTTGAAAAAAGTCAACACGTTAAACAATTTTAATCAAAGCTACTGAAACTTGAGAAGCTTGACTAGCTGACCTCGATTTCAATATTTTTTCTGAAAAAAAAACTAATATTCGTTAGTACGATCTCTTCTCTCATCAATTGCTGCACATTGAAAAAGAGAATTTATTATTAATAATTATTAAAGCAAGGAATATCACATTTGAAAAAAGTCAACACGTGAAACAATTTTAATGAAAGCTACTGAAACTTGAGAATCTCTCTGATTTATAAATTTAATTTAAAAATAGCAGACGGAAAAAGTCTGAATGTAGGATATTGAATTTTCATTTACTCCTCGTTGATGGCGTTCAGAAATAAAATTGCTAGCACACGAACTGGAAAACGTATATAAACAAAATAGAATGACAATCAAGAGAGAAATTCGCTTCGGAACAAAATGATAATCGAATTACAAAATTCGTGAATTCTCTCTCGATTTTTTACAAGCTCGTTCCCTCCCATCACTCTCTTGAGAGAAAAAATAAACAAGAGATTTTACGGATTTGGCATTAATTGGAGCTTTCAACCAGTTTGATTATGGATCAAGGTGTCTAATTTCATGAATGGAGGGCACAAATGAAAATAATTATTACAAATATTTGAATCTGCCTTCGTAAATCAGTCGAAAATTAGTTTTCAACATAAAAAGTAAATACGTGACCAATCAGTTTGATTTTAAAGTTAAAAAGATAACCTCTCAACTAGAAAGAAGACATTTTATTTAAAAAGAAATTATTGTTTATTTTAAAAGACGAATTTTAAAAAAAAACTTATCCAATTATTTTTCGGGATTTTCAAGTCATCCGTGGTCATCTAATTGCAAAAAACAAATAATGATCCAGAATTTGTGATAAACGTTTCTATTCTAAAAAGTTTTGTTGAACATAGGTTCACTGACATAGAGGAAAAAATTTAACCTTTTTTTTAATTGATTTTTTCGTTCTTTAGGTGGATAAGTTTCCGTTGAAGTAGATGACTCAGGCAGGTTCTAATCCGAGATTCCTGTTACCGACACGTTATTGGCATTGAGAACGTTTCACAGCTCTAGTGGTTCCTGTCTGTGCTAAGCTTTAACAATGTTGTATTTTTATACATATAAACAATAATGGGCACTATGAAATGCGGAGATGATTCAAAATATGATCTCTGAATGCTAAACTGAAATAATAAATAGCTTCGAAGTTGACGTCGAATTCATTTCACAAAATCACGCAATATTATTTTATAACATTCTAGAAGCTTAGTCCGGAGACGAACCACTACAGTTGTCTAACGTTTTCGATCTCAGTAACAGAAATCTTGGAATGAAACCCGCTAAGGTCGTTTACTTCTCAGACTATCTGTTTTCTAATTTTTCATTTCCTAATTTTCATAAAACCAAAATTGTTCAAAGATTTTTTGGAGAGGCTGGAGAGAGAAATATACGTTCTGAATCTGTGAGAATTTAAAGTGCACTTCGCTCGTGTACCGAGATTACGATCTTACATTCTGTCACTATTATACGCGGAAAAGTAATTTCTCTACCGGTCGTGAAGATTTCCCTGAGCTCGTTCTTGACTCATTAAAGCATTTCCCATTCCCTTTCGTTCAATGGCGGTTGTCGACGAACATTTTTTAATGAATCAGACATTCAAATACAGGCAGAGACTGACAACAACTCGTCAATTTTCTTCCTCTGAATTTCCTCTTCCTCTCCTTTTTTGCAACAAACGAGGAAACAAAATAAGTATAAAAATGAATTTTCAATGTATTTAGAGCTTCCAAACTTAAAGCGAATTATAATTGTTTACAAATTACTTGAAATACACATTTTTGTGAAAAAAAAGATGGCCTTCCAACTCCGCTGGGATCCGAACCCAGGACCTCTCGTTTGTAGAACGAGTGCTCTTCCAGATAAAATACGGAGGGGTCCAGTGATTATTATTCGACGAATCAAATCCTTGTAAATATTTGTACGTTCACGAGTTTTTTTAAAGAGAAATCTGAAAACTCGTTTTGGTCATTATTCTTGATAAATATTATTTTCAGAAAAAAAGGGTGAATATAAAAAATATTTGTTTCGATGAGGTCTAAAACTTTTGCAGACAAAAATTTTCCCCCAAATAAATATTTTGTGAAATTTCTGGAAAATAGATTTTAAAAATTCAAAAATTCTTACTAACCTAATTTTTATTGCTTTGCGACAAATTCCTTCATTATGTTTACCTGGCTTCTCAAAGTAACCCCTTGGTCAAATGTCGAGTCAATATTTTTGGATGCCTTTTTCGAAATTATCGCTTTTTTACCCGAAAATGTAACTATTCCATTTTTGATTGAGAACTTACATTTCCAGTGCCACCACGCTAGGATGAAAGCGAACGAGCGTGCGAGGAGAAAAAACGCCAACCGTTTAGAGAAGGGAAAGAGGAGTGATTTAGGGAACTATCCGTGGAGAATACTAAACTATTTGTTCAAAAATTGATGTATTCTATCGCAAATCGTCTTTTTGGCACAAAATTTCAATATCTGTAAAACCATATTTACAGACTGCTTATTCAACTGTTTTGTAGATGATTCGTCTATTAGGTGGAAAGTTAAGATACTTGATTCTAGAATTCTACTAATTTGGTAAAAGTGCAATAAGGTTGCTTAGGATCAAAATAGTTTTCTGAGTAATCTTTTTTGGCCCAAAATTTACCGGCTCTGTTGGAAATTGGTCCTCTTGGAATAAAAACTGATCTTTTATGGTAAATACTTCACCTTTCTCGGTTGGAATTCATCTTTTTTGCTTGAAGCATCATATTTTCCAAATTTGAACTGTTTTGTAGACAATTCGTCTTTGATTCTTCAATATTTAACAACCTTTTGTTCAGGTATATGATTTTTTAATTGCTTATCAAAAAATCATGTTTTTGATGAAGGACTTGATTCTTTTGTAGGAAATGAAACTCTTTGGATCGAAATTCAACTATTTAGTTGAAAATCTCACTATTTCAGAGAACCTACATATTTTTGAAAAAATAATGGCTTTCTTCTGAAATGCAACAATTCTGTAGATAATTTGACTTTTCATCCTCAAAATTTAGGATTTTTTTAAAATTCATCTTTTTTGTAGAACATACACTTTCTCAGTAGCAAATTCTGACTTTTTTACTCCAAAATTTTTCCATTTCATTAAAAATTTATCTCTCTTGTAGATGATTAATCTTTTTGGTAGAAAATCGATTTTTTGTCTTTGTAAATTGAAACTTCCTACTTGAAAGTTAAACTTCTTTGTTGAAAATCCATTTTTTTTTCAAAATGCAAATGCGCCTTTTTTGATAGAAAATAGATCTGGTTTGGTAAAAATATACTCTCTGGTTTGAAAGTTCAATTTTTGGGTGAAAAATTCAATTTTTGGGTGAAAAATTCGATTGTTTCGTTGAAAATTCGATTATTCCTTACAAATTCTACTATTTTATCAAAGTCTTTTATGTTCGAAATTCATCTTCTATATGGTGGAAAAGTAAGCTTTCTTGTGTGAAAAAATAATATCTCTCTTTTTTGTTTGTGATGTCGAGACTATTTGGTTGGAAATGCTTTTTTAAGATGAAAGTTCAACTCCATTCGTTTTGTTGGTAATTGAATAATTTTGTTGAAAATCCACCTATTTTGTTGAAATCATGTTTTATTGTTGACAAGTCATCTTCCTTGTTGGAAAAAATCGTCTTTCTTAGTAAAAAATGTAAGTGTCCCCCTTCATTTCAATGCAAATGCATCCCTCAGAAGAGAATCGGAACGGACGCTAAGCGCGCGACTGATAATACCAGCAATAAGTAAAATAATATGGTTTTTTTGTTCAAAAATGTCAAATTGTTTCATATTTCTACCGTATTCAACTGTTGAAAAAAGCAACAATTTTTATCAAATTTTCCTTTGAACAGTTTGTCTGTTCTCTCACTCGAGACGTAACATTCCTCGCAAACATTGATGGAGTGAGCACCATTATTCTTCACGGTAATTGGAATCGAAATAGCGGCTCTGCATCATACGCTAACGCCCTCTTGCACAAAATTTCGCCCAAACGCTGCAAAAAAACATTTTTGTTATTGTTCCCTCTTACAAAATATGGGAGGGGCGATTTACTTCGAAACGCTCTCCATATTTATCAAATATTCCAATCCATCACTAGAATAATTAGTTCTTTAAAAATATGCTAAGGTCAACATGTGGGCTTAGAACGAGTCAAAGGTCATTAAAACAAATATAGGTTTCATGATTGATGGAAAGGAGGTGTTGATGTGCGTTACTCATATTGGCAGTGTCACAAGATCGGGTTAATAAAATCATGGCGGATAGAACAGACGAATGACGGGCATTATGTCGCTTCGTTGCGAATACGGCGCGCGTGCGCATCACATCACACGTTCGCTTCAAGCTTGGGACGGAATCAGTCCCGAGCTTGGGCGGGCGCGACTGTCGTAGTCGATGAGGCTAAGAAGTACCATACTTTGGTGTTTGCTCGTCCCACGTTTTGCATTTTCACCGCCTAAAAATACTTGGGAACAATACGTTCTCAAAAGAGATAGAAAATTGGTCCCAAATGACTTTCTGTGCAGTGTCCAAGATCGGGTTAATAAAATCATGGCGGCTAGAA
Source organism: Neuroterus valhalla (assembly GCA_011762715.2). NCBI lineage: Eukaryota > Metazoa > Arthropoda > Insecta > Hymenoptera > Cynipidae > Neuroterus > Neuroterus valhalla. The sequence goes on from WSXT02050442.1 coordinate 5,689, forward strand.
TAGACAAGCAAAAAATCCCACACATCCTAAGTGGGCGACGATGTTTGTATGCGGAGTTACCCATGTAAACATTTCTGTGGCCTGGGAAGGAGTGGGTCCCTCTCTCGAGACGCGCTCTATTTATGGCCGACTGCGGAGCGTTCCTCACTCGTGGGTTAGTGGGAGGGGTAGCATCGGATTGGTCTCGCGCGATTGGGTAGCGCTTAAAAGGCATGATGTTTTCAACGCAAAATAAATATCGATGCCTACCCTGTACTTGTATGTTCGTTAAATGCTGCTCATGATAATAAATATAATGAAAAAGAATGAAAACATTTAGGCGTGAAGCATTATATGCAACACTATATCAAATATTGGAAGCAACTGAATAATGAAAAGCTCTGTCTTTGGAAGAACTCCTGAACTGTAAGATAAAACTAGAAAGATCCAAAAATATAAAGCGCTCACGAAATCGACAGCAAACTTGGTACAAATCTATTATCTCTAGAAATGAGAGCCGAAATCAAATTTTGGTGCTGCCACAATCGAAAGCAACTTCAAAGATGAAAGTTTTGATTTTGGAAAATTATTCCAACTGGGAAATAATTCTAGGACGCTTTCGAAATATCAGGCGCTTCCATGATTGGGGACATATCGAAATCTACTATCTTTCATAACTGGAGATGAATCTTAATTTTCAAGCTTCAACAATTGGAAGCAAATCAATACCTGGAAGCTTACAAGATTTTTTGAGCTTTCACAATTGGGAGCAAATCCAAAGTTAGACCTAAGATCAGGGCCGGCGAAAGCAGTGATTAAAGTGGGGAATGCCCCTACTCGAAAAATCAGCGAGTGGGGAATTCCCTGCTCGAAATCGAGACTAAGTTCTTCATACTCTCTGAACCGCGTAGACCCTGGGTGCCCTTGGGGGTCCCAATTTTACATTCTGCCGGTATTCCCCCACTCGGGCGTGAGCTATTCCGCCGGCCCTGCCTGAGATAGAAAATAAATCCAGAAACGTTGGAAAATATAGGGCTCTTCTGAAATTGGAAAAAATCCATATCTATAATTTTTTAAAACTGGTGGCATATCCAAATTCTCTAAATTTCGCAATTGGAAGGAACTGGTAATTTTAAAGCTGCAATTTTGAATGGGAACCTTACTGGATGGATCCAAAAAGCTTCCAAATAATTAGGTGCTTTCACAATTGGAAGCAATGGGAAAAATGAATGCTCCAATTTCGAAGAAAGATCTCAACCGGATAAATCTAGAAAGCTTCCGGAATATTAGGCTTTTTTACAATCCGAAGCAACTCCAAAGTTGGAAGCTTTCATTTTGGAAGCAGAACCCAGCTAGAAAATATATCCAGGAAACTTTCAAAATACGAGCTTAAAAAAATTGGAAGAAAATCCAGAATTTGAATCTTGCATACTTGAAGCAGATCTAAATTTTTAAGTCTTCACACCTGGGAGCAGCTTTGAAGGTGGAAGCTCAAATTTGAAACACTTCAGGTCAGTCGACTTTCAAAAAACCACGAGATTTGTATGAAAATAAACTGATATTATCACGAGAGATTTCGGAATCGCGGATTAATTTTCAGTAGGGATTATGTGAATAAATACGCTGGAATTGTTGACTGTGACAGTGTTGCAATGAATAAGAGCAGTATTCGTAAGGAGGGTAACATAAGTTAAGGGATAGTAGTTAAGAGGAGGTTTAAGGGGCTGGTATTGTAATACGGCTTGCAGGGGTTTGGAGGCGGATGATGAGAGAAGGGTTGCAGGAGTGAAGGGGCAAGAAACGTAAGGGAGGTAGCAGAGGTAATGGAGAGGTGTTAGAAGGGTTGCGCGGATTGAGGGGCAGTGTTTGTAAGAGGGTTTAAAGGTGGATGGCGGGAGCAAAGGGGCAGAGTATGTAAGGAGAGTTGCAGAGGTCTGGGGGCTGGTAAAATAATACCGGTTGCAAACGTTCAGGGGTAGGTGCTGAGGGGAGGGTTGCAAAAGTTAAGGGTCAGGGTTTGAGAAGGGTTGCACGAATTGAGGTGCAGGGTTTTTAAGGACAGTTACATACTTTGAAGGGAGCAAGGTGTCGTTTTGACGAGAGATTCTGTAAATAAATACCCTGGAAGCGAATTTGCCGAAATAAGGTGATCAGAGCCTAAAGCTCTCAATTACAAAAGGGAGGCTCTCATGCTATAGTTGTGCTCCCGAGGAGCAATGGCAATCAATCAAGTCATCATTAGCCGTGCATAATCGATGGAGCTTGTTATAATGGATGAGGGGCAGTTTTTGTAAGGAAGGTTTCATACATTGAGGGATAGTGGTTGAAAGGTGGATGGTAGGGTCTGAGGGGCAGAGTAAGAAGAAGGGCTGCAGGGGCCTAAGAGCTGAGGCTGGTATTGTGATACGGGTTGCAGACGTTTGGGTGCAGATGATGTGAGAAGGGTTGCAGAAGTCAAGGGGCAAGGGACGTTCGGGGGTTGCACCGATTGAAGGACAGTGTTCGAAAGGAATTTTACCTACGTGAAGGGATGATGGTTAAAATGAGCGTTGTGGGGGTTAAGGGGCAGAGTACGTAAGGGAGGTTGTAGGGATCTAGGGGCGTAAGGGGGTTTTTACGAATTAAGGTTTGTAAGGGAGTTAGATAAGTTGAGGGAATCAAGGGGTCATTATGTGGAGGGATTATCTGTGTGAATGCCCTGGAAGCAAATTTGCCGATATCAGGTGATCGTAGCCTAAAGCCGTTAATTACAAAGGCGAGGCTCTCGTGTTATATTTGTGCATCCGAAGAGCGATGGCAATGAATCAAGCCGTCATTAGCTGGGCATTGTCGATCGACAGTGTCATTCGTTTGCACGAGCTACGAACAATCCACTCTATGGATCGACCGTTCATTAACGAGCAACGACAATAGTTTGTTTTTTTTGTTCCTGCCTTCCAAATGAGGAAAATTTCCACAAAGGCAAAAAAACATTCAGCTTCGAAATATCGAGGTCGTCTGCATTTTTAAAGAGAAATCCGATAATTGGCAGACGGATCTGGTGGTAGGTTTCAGTATTTAATTCTATCACGTTCACATTTCAACACGAATACTAGAATTGCAGGATTTTGAATTGGAAGCTGAACTTATATTGGAAGTACATCCTAATTTGGTATTTTTAAAAATTGGAAGAAAATGCTGATTTGAGGGCTTTCGAAATCCGGAAGGAAATTCTGATTGCAGAGTTCTCGAAAATTTTAAATTGGAAGCAAATCCTGATTAGGAACTGTCAAAACGCCAAGAAAATACTTGTTGGGAAGCACTCAAAATTGGAAGAAAATAATTTTTTGAAAACTTAAAGTTGGAAGCAACTCTCAATTCAGAGGCTTTCATAATTGGTAGCAACTTCCGATTCGGGAGCTTCCAAAAGATTACAATTGAAAGCAAAACCTAGCTAGAAACCTTCCAAAGTAGGAAGCAAATCCTAATTATGAAGCTTTCCAAAATGAAACGATTTCTGATTCAGGAGCTCTTAACTTGAACTCCATTCCTAATTTGAAAACCAAAAAGATAAGAAGCAACTCCTGATTTGAAAGCTTCCAAAATTGGAAGCAAATCCTGAATTACAGGCTCCAAAAAATTCAGAAATCGGAAACAAATCCTGATTTGAGAGACTTACAATTTCTCGATTGGCAGCAAATTCAGACTCAAAAAATTACAAAATCGGGAGAAAATTTTTTTTTGAAAGCTTCCAGAGTTTCAAAATTGGAAGCAAAATCTGACTTTAAAGCTTTCAAAGTTGAAAGCAAAACCTAATATCAAAGCTTTGGAAAATGGAATAAATCTTGAATTAGGAGCTGATGACTTGGAAGCAAATCCTGAATTGTAAGTTCACAAATTCTCAGAAATCAGGAGCACATCCTGATTTGAGAACGTTTTCATTTTCTCAACTGGAAGCGAATCCAGATTCAGGAGGTTACAATATTAAAAGCGAATCCTGATTCAGGAGCTTTTGAAATTGGGAGAAAATCCTAATAAGTACTTTTTCTTAATTTCACAATTAGAAGCAAAAACTGACTTGGCAGCTCCCAAAATTGAAAGTGAATTCTGACGTGAAAGCTCCAAAATTGGAAGCAAATTCTGATTTGGAAGTTCTCAATATGAAAAGCGAATCCTGACTTGGGAGCTTCCGAAATTAGAAGCGGAGCTTAACAAGAAACCTTTGAAAATTGAAAGCGAATCCCGATTTGGAACTTCCAAATTCCACAATTGGAAGAAAATCCTGATTTGAAAGCTAAGAAAATTGGAAGCAAATCATGAGTTGGAAGCTTTTGAAACGAGAAGCAAATTTTGATTTGTAAGCTTCCAAAATATAAAAAATGGAAACGAATTCTGATTTTGAAGCTGCCAAAATTAGAAGCAAATCCTGATTTGATTTCAAAATTGGAAGCGAATCCAAATATTTAATCTTCAAAAATTAAAGGAAGATCGACATTTGAAAGCAGACATCAACTGGATCCAGTTCCAGAGTTCAGATTCCAGGTCCAGATTCCAGACTTGCTTCCATGGAAGCAACTCTTGCCTGGAAAGGAGATCCCTCGAATAATGTTAACCTATTATTGTGGTTGCACGGAGTGTCACAGGGATTAAGGGGCAAGAGTGTGAGGAAGGTTGCAGAGGCCAAGGGGCAAATGATTTGAGGAGGGTCGCAGGGGTCTAAGGAGCGGTATTGTAATACGGGTTTCAGAGGTTCGAGGTCAGATTATGTCAGGTGGATTGCAGAAGTTAAGGGACAGGGGTCGAACGAGGGTTGCACAACTTAAGGTGCAGTATTTGTAAGGAGGGTTACATAGGTTGAGCAATATTGCTTGAAAGAAGAATCGCCGGGGCAGAGGGACAGATCATGTTTAGAGGGTTGCAGGGGCCTAGGGGAAGGTATTGTGTAACGGGTTGCAGAAGTTCAGGAGGAGATGATGTAAGGAGGGTTCAAGGAGTTCATAGGCAGGGTATGTTAGAATGGTTTGCCGTAGTTGCAAGAAGGGTGCAGGGGTTAAGGGGCAAGGCCTTAATAATGGAAAATCTTTCCAATTAGTACAGCTATTCGTGAATTTCTTCCCGGATTATTACATAGAAAGTAGAAAAATAATACCAATTTGAATAACTACATGGAAACGATTAATTTTCTGAAAAACAGTATTTCTGAATTTTCGAGTCGGATAAGATTTTGAAGAGTAATCCTAGCCCAGGCACCTTTATCCGTGCTTTACATTAAGTGCAAACAGTCCCGGTTTCGAGGAGCGAGAACTTTTGTTTGACCAGTTCTGTAGCTGTGCCTAGAAAATTACCACGGGTAAAACTTGAGTGCTTGCACAAACCACATTCAGTTCAAGCAAGTCGAACGAATTTACAAGCTTGAATGAGCTACATGCGTTACTGAAGTTCATTTCTCTTCTTTTTGCGACTCAGTTTGCAGATTCGGGTAGAATAAATTTGCCAGCTTGTTTTTGCTTATGCTGCTGTAGATTCTGAAGAATAGTGTTAAAATCAAAATTTGATTTTCCGTCATTTCTCTCTTCAGAGGCCATGGAAGTTGAAAGGGTTGCTGGGGTTGTGAGCGAAATGTCGGGAGTTGGAAGACAGGGGTGTAAAGAGGGTTGCACAGATAAGGGGACAGTCTTTGTAAAAAGGGGTTACATAAGTTAAAGGTTAGTGGTTGTAAGAAAAGTTGCAGGGGCTAAGGCACAGGGGTTGTAAAAAGGGTTGCATGGATTAAGGGGCAGTTTTCGTAAGGTGGGTCACAGAGGGTAAGGAGTACTAACTGAAAGGAGGGTTGCAGGGGCTAAGGGGCAGGGGTTTTTATGCGGCTTGCCGCGGTTCGGGGAAAACTGATGTAAGCTGGGTTGCAGGGGTCTTGGGGCAGGTATTGTGATACGGGCGCATATTTGCTGCAATTTGAGTTAAGTTCAATTTCTTCTAAAAATTGTAAGCTTTTGTACTTTTTTGTTAATTTCCCTAATTTTTGTTTATGATTCTCACAGAATTAATCGAAACTTTGTGCAGAGAAATAGAAAAATGAACCAGATCTCCTTGATTTTAGTATTTTAAGCATAAAAGGGGGACAGGGGGATTAGGTGCAAACGGGGGCGAACTTTGACCCCTAATTCTGGAATCTTCAACTTTTTTTAAAGAATCTGACTCGATGTGAATGACAGCTAATAAATATTTTCCGAATTTTGAATTGCTTTTCTAAAAATATAAGGGTTTTGGAAAAGAGAAAGAAATTTCATATAAGTCTACAGCAATGGATTGGTCTTTCCTTTATTTTAGCAGGAAGATGGAAAATATATTTTTGTGAAAAGATAGCGAACTATTTGTCTGATCAGGGCGCATATGTCAATTTCACTTGAAATGGATTATCCCCGGAGATTCTCGCATTTTCTTTACTGTCATATATCTTTCATTTTCTCTATTCAACCTTTTCGTCCTGAAGCTTGCAACTTCAAAAGACCAGAGGCGGGTTCAATTTCGCCTGGATCTCAAAGTAATACTTTTATTGAAAGCTTTCTTTCAAATTGAAAGGAACATCAGATCAGACACTTCCAAATTGAACATGCAAATTCATTTAAGAATTCCATAATGCGTCTTCGTACGTTTGCTTATTCTGACAAACTAGAAAAAAGATCAAAAACATATTTGTCTGGAAAAACAAATCTTGTGTAAAAAAAAGTTATAAAAAAAAGCTTTCTAAATCAATGGAAGATGAGTTTCTGGAATAAAAAAAATAGGGTGAAAAATACATTAAACTACAAAAAGAACGTATCGACTGTTAATTAGCCAAAACATTCTTCGCCCATGGCAGCCTGTTTTTAAAAAATTTACTTTTGTTCGATTCTTTTTGATTATGTAAATATAATATTTCTTCCACAATAACAGAAGAATAATCAACAAAATATATTAATTTGGAACCAAGAAGCTCAATTTGCAACAGTACCAATTTTGAACCACAGGGATAACTTTCCGAATAAAACAGTGTCACGTGACCAAATTGAAGAATTTTTCTGCAACGACTCACATCCGCACTGAATGAGATAAATTTTGAGAAAAGCTTAGAAAACAATAAACTACGATTCAATACCCCTGGTCCAGAATTTTGGACCAAATTTCTCAAAATTTATATTTTTTCTTAATTTTGAACTAAATGTTACATAAAAACGTAGTTTATTATTCTCTTATGCAGGAGTGGATCCAGAAAAATATTTTGGAGGGAATTTCAAAATGAGTGAGAAAAGTACACCTTATGCACATCTTAACCGCGCTAACCTGAAATGCATAGTGCAAAAAATTTC
>WSXT02050453.1:0-11718 GCA_011762715.2 Neuroterus valhalla
AATTTGAATTTTTTTTTCTTCGATAAACTCGAAAAGTTGTGAAGATCATCTTGGAGGGCTCTCAAAAAGAAAAGTTTTTTTTCTCTAAACTTCTTTTCATATCTTGCGCCATTTGGCTGAAAATTCTCATTTTCGTTTATATTTTCGAATTTTGAAAATGCTACAACTCTGACAATTTTTTTTTAATTAAAAAAAAATCAAAAATATAAATTGTTTCACTTTTTACCTACTGCGAGAAGCCGTAGTTACGATTTTTGAGTCTTGGAAAAAAAAAATCCAAAAAAATTTTCAAAATGCTCCTCTCCTCTGATTTTTCATTCAAAATAGCTGGCTAACGAACTTGACCTGTCTTCTTGTTCCCCCAAAATGGGTGCCAAAGCACGATCGAATTTGATTATTCTTTCGAAAGTTATCGATTTCACAGATTATTTTACAATATTTTTTGTGCGATCAAAATTGGAATTTTCAATTTTTTGAGAAAATTCAAAAAGTTGTATTCACGATTCTGTAGGGCTCCCAAGAAAAAACATTTTTTCCCTCTGACTTTCTTTTCAATTTTGCGTCATTTGGCTAAACATTCTCATTTTCTTTTATATTTTTGAATTTTGAAAAAGCCACAACTCTTACAATTTTTTTTTTCTCAAAAAAAGTCGTAAAGATACATTTTTTTACTTTTTACCTACTATAAGAAACCGTACTCACAATTTTTGAATCATGGATAAAAAAGTCCAAAAAAATTTCCAAAATGCTTCCCCTCTTTCATTTTGGATCCGAAATAGCTGGCCAACGAACTTGACCTGTCTTTTCGGTCACTCAAAATGCGTGCCAAAGGGCAATCAAATCCGATTAGTCTTTTAAAAGTTATGGGGTATACAGACATTACAGATACCAACGACGAATCAGGAGGTCTCAAAACGTGGAGATTTCATAATTTCCGCGAAAGTCAATTTTCACAGAAAACCAATACCTTCTCATTATGATGAGAATGTAAAAAACATTAGCTCTGTGGATTATCATCAAGATGAATTTCATCTACAGTTTTTAGTTGTGATAATGTTTTGAATCAGAAATTGGGACATTTCTTAGGAGATCCTAAAATATCATGGAAAAAAATATTTCCCAAAAATATTTTCCAAAAACATTTCAAAGAAAATCCACAATTCCGAACGAAAAAAGTTTCCTTGTGTACACATTTTACATAAAAGATGCTCTTTTATTTCTCAAAATGTTGCAACATGAATTTCGTCCATTTACAAGTATACCAATATATATAATGTTTTGTGCAAGACACACACATAACCTCAATTTGTATAAATATGTTGATATTCTACGAATTATATATTTTTCCAGATAAAGATGATACTCTTCGACGAGAAAAAAACGCAGGCAAAATCCTAGATTCATAAAAGATTCTAAATCTAGTTCCTTAATCTAGATCAAGATGCATTGAGTTAGATTAAAATATACAAATGGATCTTTTCCTAATGTAAGTGCAATCTAAGACGAGAGCACATGTGAATTGAATGGAATTACTTCCGCAAATGGAATGACCCAATTAATTAAACTGAAATAGTTTGGATTTCAAGTTAGAGAGTAATTCTCTACAAAGAAAGTTTAAGTAGTACAAGGGATAAGGAGATGGAATAGAACTGTTATCAGCGGAATACTTTTATTAAAACTTTTTAACACGAATGAAGTCTTGCAGTACGAGGCATGGGGCTTTTATTTTCTTTGGATGAAAATGGGAAAATCTGGATCATATGATTTAAAGTTGTAGAAGCTGGCAAGGATATGCATCCTTGAAGTTCGTTAGCTGCAATTGTCCTCCTTTGAAATATACCTCGTTTAACACGGTAGGGAAAAAGTAGCGGATGCGACGCAAATAAAATATTTGAATAGATAGGAAGGAAAATATTCCTATGTGAAAAAACAAATTGTTTATGGAAAACGTTAATAGAATCTGAAACCGTTAAAAAATTGCGAATTTTGTTCGAACTATAGTGATTTTGGTTCTAAAATACCAACATTTTGTGTAATATGCTTACATAACCTGAAATTGTTGAAAGTCCTGGATCTTCTTTGAAATATAATTCATGCGCCATCGAAAATACCAATTGACGACCAATACCCGGATAACACTGAACGTCTTGCAAACGTTTTGAAACGTTTTCTGGTAAACGTGAAACGTTCGTAAATTTTGTTGAAGAAAATGTTTTCGAAACTTCGGATACTTCCACACATTTTTAATACTTTGACTATACAAAATTTTTTATAAGCGTTTTTGAAACGTTTGATAAACGTTAGACTAAGCAAAATTTGAGGAAGGAAAATTTTTAAAAAATCTTTAAAACGTTTGCAAGACATTTATCAAACGTTCACGAACCGTTTATCCAACGTTCAAAAAATATTTCCGAAACGTTTAATGGTATTGAGACCATACCCTTATTTCTTATGATAACTTTTCCGTGTCTTTTCCCATAAACATATGTTTGTAAGGCGTATATATAGTAATCACCATTGTTTACGAAACGTTTGGAATACAATCGTGATTTTGATTGTTCGAAGTTTTGCTTCTCAAACTTTATTCCAACGTTTCTCAAACATTTCTCGAACTTTATTTGAACGTTAAATTATTTCATTTCAACGTTTTGCAAATGCCTTGAAAAAGTTTGAAATACATGTTGAATTTGTAGTCACTCAAAATTTTGGTGGTCAAATGTTTCTGAAACGTTTGTTGAACGTTTTTGGAAAGTTTTGTTCACTTGAGCCTTAAAAATAAGCGAAAGAATCCAACGTTTCCAAGGGTTTTCCTTACCAAAAATTCCGAACGTTTTTGTTTTGCCAAAAAACGTTTTGAAAACTCATGAAAAACGTTTGTGATATTCGGGTAGAACAAAAATTGTTCATAATTACTTAGAATCTAGATCTTGTTGGAATAATAATATTTCTCGTTTCAAGATACCTTTTCTTGGTGCAAAAGGCTCGGATAACCTAAAATTGTATGGATGTATGGATATTACTTCGATGAAATATTTTTGTATTTGAAATTATTATTTATAATTGTTCATTTAAACAATTTGAATATTCGGAAGAATTTAACAAAAAATTATGAAACATATTTTATTTCGGACAAAAAACACTTAAATTATCCAAAATTGTTCAAACATTCTGAATTATGTTCAAATTGTCATTTTTGTTTCATAACATTAATTTTTAGTGTAATAATGTACTAAAAATCTTGGAAAGTTATGAATCTTCAATTTTTTATAACGTTTAACATCATAATATTATTTTTCATAACGTTTCTTTGGAAAACGGATTTTCTATGAAAACCGTTAACACAATGCGAAATTGTTCAATAACTTGAAATTGTGTTCGGACTATAATTATTTCGGTTATAAAATACTAAAATTTTGTGTTGAACGCTTACATAACCTGAAACTGTTGTAAGTTCTGAATCTTCTTTGAAATATAATCTTTGCAGCATTGAAAATACCATTTTCTGAGCAATAGAATCAAAATTATCCATGATTGCAAAGAATATAGATCTTGTTTTCATACTAATGATTGTTGTTACAAAATAGCTTTTCTAGGTTTGAAACGCTCGCATAACCTAACATTGCTTGGATGTGCGGATGTTCCTTACAATATAACATAACTTTTGGAAGATTAATCGGATTGGAATGCTCTTTGGCACAGATTTTGAAGGACCAAAAAGACAGGTCAAAATTGTCTACCAGCTGTTTCGGATGAAAATTCAAAGAGGGGGAGCATTTTGAACATTTTTTTGGACTTTTTTTCCAAGACTAAAAAATTGTTAGTACAATTTCTTGTAGCACGTAAAAAGATAAACAATTCATCCTTATCATTTTTTTCGATAAAAACAAAATCGTCAAAGTTGTGACATTTTCAAAATTCAAAAATGTAAATAAAATGAGAATTTCCAGCCAAACAACGCAAGATATGAAATAAAGTTTGAATGAAAAAATGTTTCTTTTTGGGAGCCCTCCAGGATGATCTTTAAATCTTTTCGAGTTTTCGCACAAAAAATAAAATGATAAAATAATGAAAAATAGGAAAATTCATTTTTTGATCAAACTATGTATAATAAATGAACAAAAATTGTGCACCAGAGGAAGGTTTACAAATTTAGTAAAACTGACTTTTTGATAGGACAAGTAGCTGTGCCTTTATTTATAAAAAGCGATATAAAAATTTAAAAAACTAACTCTTGGACAATTGACACAAGCTTAAGAAAAATTAAATAGACGCAAGTTCTTTACTAGAAAAATATCTATAAGGGTGTTACCAACTTTTCATATGTATTTTTCATTTCAATCAGGAAAAATACTATGAAAATGAAATAATAAAATTTTCGAAAAAATGACTAAGGCTTACACAGAAGATTGACAGAGAAAAGATTCACCCGAAAAATATTTGTAGATTTGTTATAATTTTTCCCATTGAACGCGTACTTTATGTTTCAATCGTAAAAAATACATTCAAAAATTAAAAAATGGAATTTCTAGAAAAACTACACAAAATGTTAAAAAAAATTAGGCAACAGAACTTCTCTACCGCTTTGGACAAACTTTGATCGAGTGCGCAATACAAGACACGCGAAAAGAATGTATTCGTTAAAGCCGGAGAAGCTTTAACAAAAGGGAATTCACAATCATCAAATTAAAGTAGTCGACATTTCGTTTTTGAGTTTCACAAGCTTTTTATACAACTGTAGGGAGGTACAAAGGCCGAGCACGTAGCGCGAGGTGAAATTACCATCGAGCGTGAAGCGCGAGATCCGAAAGACGCACATTCCAGGCACGCTCAAACTTGCGAGCCGTGCGCGGTGAGAATGCGTCCGCGCAGCGGGCAGATTTTTTCTTTATAGAAAATAATGACTTTCAAATTGATCAAACAAACAATAATAAGTAATTATTCTCGAAGAATAATCGCAAATAAATGTTCGTATTCTACGCATATGCGCTTGAATTTCAAAAATAAATAATGACTATATATTAATATAGATTCTAAAGGCAAAAAACAAACATTAGAACAAATGGAATTACAAAAAAGGCAAACGAGCAGGACAATCAAACACATGCTATTCTTGAATAATTTATTATGTACTTCGATATTTATACGAACCATGTTTTACTTTATCAAAGCAATTTTTCTTCAAAAACACTGTCAATATTTCATAAATAATTCATCAGCAAAAATAATTCTAAGAGGCACAATTCCATTTTGTACAGGAAGGTAGAACGTAGAGCATTAAAGTAGAAGCAAAACCTAGGCCCCTATTTTGATACTCTAAGTGAAAGATTTTGTGGCGAAACGAGAAATTGAAATGAGGTCAATTAACTTCAGAAACTCAGGCACAATTTTTAGTTCTTGTTGAGAAAGAGAGTTCGATAGAGAATTTGTAAAAGAGTGGGATCTTGGTCTTTGTGGTTCGCGATTGACTTGGGAACCGCGCAGCCATCCGAACTTTCGAAGTGACAGCGAGATTGGTCGCTTGTAAAAAGAGGGGATTCCGAAGCGCGGATTGAGCAGTTCGTGAGGAGTGGAGTTTGAAAACCGGACTTCTGAAGCTTGTAGGGGAATAGGGCGTTTGTCCCTGTGATTCACGATTGATTTGAGAACCGCGATGATATTCGAGCTCTCACCTTGTCACAACGGAGTCCAACATCCTGTTTATTTTGAAAAAGCAACTACGTGAAAGAAAGTTTCTTTCCATTATTTATAAAATTCTTAACTGCTCGCGGGCTAAAATTTTGAGGATATTTGAAAGATTCGACTCGAACATAAAAAATTTTGGATGATCCTGAAAAATTCGGAGAGATTTCAAAATATTTCAGAAAAAGTCTCCAGATTTTAAACTATTTCCAAAGATTTTGAAAGATGTCGGAGTATTTTATGAAAGATGCACATCAGATTTCCGAACTCTAACGTACATTCAGAAAAATATTCCTTCCATACGTATTTCTTTAAATTGGATTTGTATTCACTTTCAGAAATGTTTTCTAGCATTGGATCAATTTTGAATACCCACATTCGTAGCCTGAAGTTATAGGACAATGATGTACGAGTTCGATATGAATGTAAGTAAAGCAAATATTGGAACCAAATATCTCTCGCGGATATAACAGTTTTCGAATATTCTGAAATTTCCTTGCAGCACTAAAAAGAGGTATCGAAAACATGTTGTTTGCCAAACAGATACACGGCGTGATCGTACTATATTTTCAAAGATTCCAGACACAGAAGAATAGGTACGTTTGTGGTCAGCCATTGTGAAGTCGACTTTCCCTTAATGTTTCTTCACTGCTTGCACGAGTTTCCAGCAAACACCTTTGACCAACATAGACTGTTTGTCCCTTTGTTATCCGGTTTTTCCCTGAGCTAAAAAGTGGGGTGTAATAAGGCGAAGGATGATGAGTGGGAACCTATTGGGAGAGGGTGAGGAGAAAATTGTGAAAGTAAGGAATAGGGTGAGTAATGCGTAAAAACAAGGTAGAGGGATAAAGGGTGAGGGGAGGAGAGTAAGAGACAGGAGAGCACAACAGAGGATGAGGAAACGGGAGTAATGAGAAGTGAAATGAGGTTAAATCGGGGGGGGGGGGAGAAAGTAAGGGAATAGAAGAGGAGAGGGTGAGTAATGGATTGTAAGGTAAAGATAAAGCATGGGTAAGAAGGAAGATGCAGATCATAGGTAAGGCGAAGAAAAAATTATGAAAGTAAGGAATGGGATGAGTGATGCGGAAAACGAGGGATAGGAATGAAGGAGCGTGGGGGTGGATGAAGAAGAATAAGAGAAAGGAGAGTAAAATAGAGAATGAGGGAGCGGGAGTGATGAGAAGTGTAATAAGGTTAAATCAAGGGGTAGAAGAGGAGGGTGGGAATGAGGAGGCAAAATGTGAGGGAGCAAAAGTAAGGAAATAGAAGAAGATAGGCTGAGTAATGGGGTGTGAGGTAAAGATAAGGTATGGGTAAGAAGGAATAGGCAGATCATAGGTAAGGTGGAGAAAAAATTATGGAAGTAAGGAATTGGTAGAGTAATACGGGAAAACAAGGAATGAGAATATAAGGGGGGGGGGTGAAAGAAGGAGAATAATAGAAAGGAGAGTAAACGGAGGATGAGGAAACAGAAGTGATAAGAAGTGAAATAAGGTTGAATAGAGGGTGAAAAGAGGAAGGAGAGGAATGAAAATGTGAAATGTGAGGGAAAGGATGTAGACGTGAGGGATAGAAAGAGGAAAGGAAGGAGCAAAAGTAAGGGAACAGAAGAAGGGAGGGTGAGTAATGCAGTGTGAGAGAAATATAAGACATGGCCAAGAAGGAAAGGGTAGATCCTAGGTAAGGTGAAGAAAATAGAACAGAGGGGAGGGAGGGGAGAAGGTTAGGCGAAAGGATGAAAATAGGAGGGGAAAATGAAATTGAGTATGAGAGATTAGAATTTATAAGAAGTGGGATAGGGTTGAATGATAGGTGGGAAGAAGGAAGAGAAAATGAAGAGAAGACGCATTTTGTGGAAAATCGGTGTGAACGTTAGGGATAAAAAGAGGGAAGGGAGAAGTGAAACGAAAAGAATAAAGAAGGAAGGCGGACAAGTGATTTAAAGTAAGGCAAGGATAAGGCATGGGTGAGTATGAGAGGGAAGAAAAGTTGAAAGGTAAAGAGGAAGAAATAAATGGAAGAGGTGATGTGATTGACAGGAATGAGGAGAGGAGGGTAGATCAATGAAAAGGTAAAGAAAATGGAGCAAAAAGGAGAGTGGAAAGTAGATCAAGTGGCAGGGAGAAGACGGAAGAGAAGAGAATTGGAGGGGAATGAGGAAGAAGAAGGGATGAGAAGTGAGAGAAGGTAGAATTATGGGCACAAAGGTAAACGAGGGTCATAAGGAGAAGAAGAGATTCGCGGAGGAAAGTAATAAGGGTCGAGGTAATGATAGGAGATAGATGAGTAGAAGGAGAATGATAGGTGAAACGGTAAAGGGAATGAGTGGCACAAAGGGGTGTAATGGTCAGGAAGCAAGAGCAGTGATCCTTCCTAACCGTGGAACAAGCAATTAAGGTCACAAGAAATCGAGCAATGAAAATATTATATTAAATAGGCCATGAAACCCTATTTTTGTAGGTGTGTTTCATTTCCTCGAAGAAAGTGAAATGGAGCAGTGAGAAGTGAGGTATTAGAAATGAGTGGGAATAAATGAGGGAAAGGGTGTGCATGAGGGGAATTCAGAGGAAGTGATGAAGAGTAATAGAGAAGAGTAAAGGTGAGGGAGCATAAAACGAGAAGGAATATTTGTTAACGAGTTATGGGTATATTTGGGTAAGTAAAGGGAGGGGGGTTGTGTAGAAAGGAAGTTAGGTTAGGGGTATTGGAAATAGGTGCAAATGAATAAGAAGAAAAATGTATGCGACAAGGACAAGTAATGGGATCAGGTAAGGAGAAACAGGTGTAATGATGCCTGTGAGTTATGAAAAGAGGATAGGAGGGGTATGGGAGAAAAATAAGGCGAAATCACCTAATGTGATTAAAGGGGGAGTTGAGAAAAGTTACGGGACGTGGATGAGGAATGAGGATGTAAGAGGAGACTTGAGTGTAGTGTGCAAGTTAGTCGTAGGGAATTTCAGAAAAAAGAGGAAGATATTATGTAGGCAAGCCGAAAAGAGGAGGGATGGGAAGAATTTCCGAGTCAAAGTACAACAGCTGGTATGGAATGGTTATGGCGGAAGGCAAGCCGTTATACTTGGAAAAGATAAAAAACAGAGAAAATGAGATATTGTAATATTCGGAATAGAAGAGAGTGTTGGAGCATATAGATTTCAGGTAAATGAAGATGAACTTTCGTGTAGAGTATGAAGGCTTAAGCAGGAATCGTAGTTGAATGTGTTAGATAGGTGTAAAGGTGACGAATGAGAAGAAGAGACTATGAAAGAGAGAATAAAACGAATTTTAGATAGGATTGGTCGAGGTGATGAATAGATGAAGATGCTTGAAGGGAAGATAGAAATATAAGTTTGGAGGAAATTAGGAACGGAAATAAAATGACTTCTCAATGGAAGAAAAAAGTAGTGATGAATAATTGGACACAAACCTTTAAATTTATACATGATAAAGGAAAATAGAAGGTCAAAAAAGACAAGAAACGCAAAGGCCGTAAGCGTGTAAAATGGAGAGTAGTTTTGAGATGATATTTTCAGAAATAGCTGGTAAGGCAGTGAATAATGTTTGTAGATGAAAAAATATGTTTATGTTTATAGATATATTTATTGCTTATGTAAAGACTTCTAAGCTCATAGAAGAGAGAAAGTATGAAACAATAGAGCAGAGTGGAAGGAAACGTGTAAAAGTGTTAGAACATGATGAAAATGAAGAGAAATGTAGCATGAAGAAATGACGAGGTATGAAAATGAAGGAGGAGAGAAGTATAAGGAAATAAGGTGACTTGCAGTGTGCGGAAAGATCAGAAGTGGAAATGAGGACGAGTAAGGGAAGGTGATTAGGGGGAAATGAGATGGGATGACAAGAAGTTGAAAGAAGTAAGGAAAAATTACCAGAGGGATAGAAATTGAATGAGAAATGAGGAATTAAGGAACAAAAGAGAGCAAATAGGTCTAGATAAATTAAGGGGAGTATGTGCTATCAGGTAAATGAAAAATACAAGGGGAAGAGGTATAAGGGTTGATAAGAGTAAAAGAAATAAGTAGAAATCGGTGAGGATGAAATCATGAAGAGTAAAGAGAGGGGAAATTGGTGAATGAGGAGAATTGATGAGTGGGAAATAGGTAAGTGAGAGATGATAAGAGGGTAAGCGAATAAAATCAGGAGATGTTTGAGAAGAGGAGTAGAAGGTGTAGATTTGAATGATAATATTCACGACGTGCTAGAATCCAAACTCCTCTTTTGTGGGCACAGGTCGTGTGCAGGGGTCGTGTGGGAAGTGGACACAGGGGAAAGTCAGGAGACGGGAGAAGAAGTGGGTTGTAATATGAGATGACAAGAAGTGGGGAGAGAAAGGGAAAGCGAGGATTGATGGGAGAAAGCGAGGGATGTAAGGAGAAATGAGGGGAATTAAGTGGAAAGACAGTAAGCAGAAGAGAAAATTAAGAACTGAAGAAGTGAGAGAGGAGATGTTAAATAATTTGAAGAGAGTGAGGTGAAATGTGTGCGAAAAGAGAATTCAGAAGGGGATAGAGAAGTAAGGACGGATAAACAAAAATGAATTTAGGGGGATTGGAGCGAAGAAAGAGGAGAGAGGATTTGAAAAAGTAGGTGGGAAGGGCGAGAATAACGAGAATTAAGGGTTTTGAAGTAGGAGTAGGGCAGAAAATGAGTAGGACTGAAAAAAGAGGGGTCGCGCAAAGAGAAGACAAAATGGGATATTTGAACTACTTCATTGACAACTTAATAGGGTAAGTAACACTTTTTTCAGACTTTTCTTAAACCGATTATATATTTCACATTTATATTTAACACAGTGGAAAATATAAATAAGAGAAGCTCTTTCAACTGAAGTGTATTTCTGTAGGTGACTAAAAAGTAGTTTTCATGTGGATATCTGATAAGCATGAATACGAGAGATGAGAAGAGGAAAAGAGAGAGAGGTTGAGAATACTGGCGAGAGAAATGGAGGCCGCCAGAATTTCCTGAAGGAAATACGATTCTTGATGGAGACGTTTCCTCTCTCACCCCCACCTCTTTCGCTACGATCTACCAGTTGCCTTACTTCCTGTGTCAACCTTGCTTCCTTCCTTTATTTTTCCCTCTTTTACTCTCTCTTCTTCCTGCATTGAGAAAACATCAGAAAGGGGATTTCCAGAGATTGAACACGATGAAATTTTCCCGAGCGTGAATGACGTAACTGTGCTTACTTAGTCGGGTACAGTGGTTGAGGCTTGGATTAGATTAGAGAAATTCGCTCACAGAATAGTTTCGCAAGCGTATAAATGTGTACGAAAGCCATGGATAACATTCCTATTGTTTGACAGAGAAGATCTAATCAAAGTAACTTAACCATTTTGCCTCATAACATTAATATATCTTGCTGAGAATATTTTATTCGGGTTTTCATGAAAAATGATGAG
Organism: Neuroterus valhalla; assembly: GCA_011762715.2. Taxonomy (NCBI): domain Eukaryota; kingdom Metazoa; phylum Arthropoda; class Insecta; order Hymenoptera; family Cynipidae; genus Neuroterus; species Neuroterus valhalla. The sequence continues at coordinate 11,094 of WSXT02050453.1, forward strand.
GATTACACAAAAAGAAAAAGTCCATAATTTTTTCTGACAATGAAGTATAGAGTCTCATAGGCCAGTCTCTGGAGAAAAAAAATTTGACAATAAATGCAATGTTTTCGAAACTTTGCAGTTACATAAAACGTACTTCCTTAATGAACAATGTTGATTTGCGACCCCGTCAGAGGCCGGGAACATGTACATTTAAAAAAAATGACATTTTATTTAATAGACGCTTGAGAAAAAAATTAAATATTTCTGCAAATGGAATAGTAAATAGAATCTAGTCCTCCAATAAGAAATTTAAAACTGCAAACAATTTGAAGGTCCGGAACATGTTTATTTATGGATTAATTGGAGTTTTGTTAATAAATTTTAGGAAAAAATTAAAATAAAATTGCAAACTTGCATAATGATTAAAATTATTGCTTAGAACTAAACGCAAGATTCGAAACCTCACTGTTCACACGCTGAATGCAGTTCTTTATATTTGTTGATTCTCGATTTTTTACATTCTCATCATTATGAGCAGATATAAGATTTGTGTGAAATTTGACCCCCCCCCCCCAGTTTTCGGCACGTGTCCCCGTTTTGGTGGCACTGCATCCAAAAAACAGGGTTTTAAGAATGGAGATGAAAG
>WSXT02050464.1:0-12991 GCA_011762715.2 Neuroterus valhalla
CGCGAAGCGCGAGTCAAATATATTATCGAGCGCGAAGCGCGAGATCCTACGGACGCGCACCCTAGGCGCGCTGATACAAAGCGAGCGAAGCGAGCTGCGCGCAAAGCGCGCGATGAGAATGTGCCCGCGAAGCGGGCAGATTTTTTTTGAGAAGAGTCGTATTTCCAGAAACATAAGTGAATTCCTAACAAATATTCAAATTTCTTAACCCGAAATATAAACTTTTTACCAAGTAGTTAAATACTTAGGGTGGAGACTGCTCTTCAAAGGAATTAACAAAACAGTTCAATTTCCAACTGGGATGGATATAAACAGATGCTCACTAGAACTACTAGACTAGTAGGTTCTAGTCAGGACCCTTGACTGGACTAGAAAAACCATGTATGTCTAGTTAGGCCCCAATCTTGTATTTTCAATAGGTTTCAGTTGAGCCCTGATCAGAATAATTGAAGTTTGTCCCAAATTCGTTACAACTTTCGTTGAGATTTCATCCTTTCTGGTTTAAAATTGGACTATTATTTGAAAATTGGTCTTTTTTTGTTCAAAATGTAACTATTTTGTTGAAACTTTGTTTATTTTGTTTGACAATCACTTCAATTTGGTGCAAATTGCTTTTTTTTCAAAATTTAACGATTTGGCTCAAAATTCATTATTTCTGGTTCACAATCCGTATTTCTTCGGAATTCTTTTAATTAGGTCTAGACCTAAACTATTATGCTGGAAAATTTTTATATTTTGTTCACGAATTCCTTCCATTCGGAGTAAATCCTATTTTTATTTTTATTTTTTTGTTCGAAATAAACCAATTTTGCTCAAAAATCACTATTTCTGGTTTACAATCCGAGTCTTTGGTTCTTCTTTGGTACATACATATGGATTTTAAATTTAACTTTTTTTAGAAAATTCGTTTTTCTAAAAGAAATTACATCAATTTGCTTGAAAATTATATATTTTGTTTAAAATAAATATTGTCGGGTTATAAATTCAACTGTCATGCAGGACATTCATATTCCCGGTTCCTAAATTCAATTGTTTCGTAGATAATTTGTCTTTTTGGTGAGAAATTCAACATTTTAAATCCAAATGTTCTTTTCATTGTCTAAAAAACCTTTTTTTGGATGAAAATTCAACTCTCTTTTTGAAAATTCTACTATGTTGGTGGTGCATTCAAGAATTTGGTCAAAGAGAAACTTTTTTGGAGAAAAAAAATTTTTTTGGTTTCTAGATAATTTGTCTCTTTTGATCGAGAATGGAATGGTTTAAATGAAATTTATCCTTTTCGAAAGTAAAAATTTGTCGATTAGGAATTCAACTTTCTGCCGGGATATTCTTCTGTTTTGATGGAAAACTTATCTTTCTATTTGAGAATTCAACAATTCTGTTCGAAAGTCACATCCTGTCAAAATTTAATTTCGATTGTTTTGTTAATAACTAGTCTTCGGCCTAAAAAATTCAACAAAATAGTTATCCTTTTTTTCCTCCTTGACTAAGAAATCTTTCTGAATTAGAAATTTACCTAATTATCGAAATTATCAAGAAAATTATCGAATTCTCAAAAAAATATTTAGAGTTTAGAGAACCAAAAAACCGATTTTCGACCGAATGATTGAAGTTTTAACGTTAAGGAAAAGTTTTCAACAAAATTGCCAGATTTCGAACAAAACAATAAAATTTTTCACAGAATCGTTTCACTTTCAATCGAATGGTTGATATTTGAACCTACAAAGCTGAACTCTCAATCGAACAGTCGAATTTTTAATGGAGAAAGATTGAACCAAATAAAAAGGTTAACTTCCCAAACTGATTTTGTTAAAAAAAACATGTAAAAGAAAAGAATCTCTTAGAAAACTTTAATTCTCTATATAGAGGTACAATGACACAATAACACACATGAATTCTCAACAATGCAATTGAATTTTCTGACGGTAGAAGTAAATTTTCTTGAAAATAGTTGAATTTTCAACCTACGAAGATTCATTCTAGTCCTAAAAGTCGAATCGATGAACAAAAAGATGACTCTTTGAGAAAAACATCAAATTTGAGAGAAAATATTTTAATTTTTCAACCCCAAAATACGCGATCTTAAACAAGTAAATAAATTTACACCAAAATTTTATTTCTTAGCACAGTAGTTGAATTTTCATTCCAAAGAGATGAATTCTCAACCCATTGACTATAAACAAAGAAGGATGACTTTCCAACAGAATAGTTGGACCTTTCACAGGATAATAATGTTCCCAACAAATAGGTTCAATTATTATACAAAAAAGGTAATTTTTCACCTGCAAAACCGGATTCTCAACCAAATACCTTGATTTCAAAACAAACGATGGAGCCTTAGATGAAAATGGTTTCATTTACAAGCAAAAAAGAAGAATTTTTCAGAAGACTAATGACTTTTCAGGAAGCCCGATTTTGAACACCAAACTTGAACTTCAAAAAAAATTATATAATTCTCGAAAAAATAGTTCGAATATTAACGGGATAGTTTAATTTGAGATCTACAGAGATGAATTCCCGAAAAAAATTTCCAGATTTTGTGTCAAAGAAGAATGAACTAAAAAAGAATAAAAAATCAAAAAGTAGAAAAGTTTAAAATTCCAAGCAAAAAAAAAAAAACAAATTTGTTAGAATACAAATTGATTCTAATTGAGAAAGACGATTTCTCAACAATACAGCTAAATTTCCGTCGAGAACAATATTTTCGAAAGTATATTATATAAACAATTGTACTTTTCAAAAAGTGAGATACAATTCCTCCTAAAGAAGATACATTTTAAAAATGAAAAGAAGAAATTCTTCAGGTGTGGTAACTGTTCTAACACAAAAATATATATTAGCGAGCGTCCTCTTAGAACAAGACAAAAAATGTCTGGTCTTTCCTCAAAAAAAGAAATAACACCATTTTTTATGCTCACCATATCCTCCTACTCCCTCATTCTACTTCCAATCCCTCCTTCTAATTTTCCACATTAACCTCTTCCTCCCTTCATTTCATCTCGACCCCCTCCCCCTCACCTCATCATAAATATTCCCTAATTTTTCCTCACATATCTTTTCCCATCACTCTCTTCCATTTCTCCTCATTCCACCTTGCTTCTCTCAACATCCTCTTCCTTCTCCGAAAAATCAATCCAATCACTTGAAATATCACATGATATGATGCATTCTATAATAAGTTAAATCTTCCTCTTTTATAGAATCTGTAGCCCTTAGCAGGAACCGTTATGGTTTCTTTTGGAGTTCTTTCGTCCATCGTACTTCTTGCCAGGATAACGAAGTGATGATTGGGTAAACAAATTGAGGCAGCGGGATGGTAGGGTGGGGAAAATAAGCGTTCTTGTGGGAGCGAATTTTGGTTCAAAGAGGTAGTAGAGAGTAAGGGTAATAAAAGTGAGGAGTAATATGAGAAGTGATTGTATGTGAGAGGAAGTAAGACTGGGGAAATAATAGGATGAGAGGGATATGTGAAGTAAGGAGAGGTGAAGTGAGAAGAGGGACACCGACGGAAAAGACAGTGATCAGAAACGTACAAGTGTGGAGGAAGTGTGAGAGTAAGTGATAAGACGTGTAGAATAGAAGGTGACATACTTAATCAAGCTCGTTTTCCTTCAAATACACGCTTTATTTCTAATCTAAACCGAAAGCCTTCTCTTCTTTTATTATTCCTCATACTTTGACTAATTCCATTACTTCTTCCCTCCTCACTTTGTTTGTCTCCTCTTTGAAACTTCTAATTTCCTCCCCTCTTTTCTCATTACACATCTTTACGTATTCCTTCTAATTCTCTTCCATTTTTGTCCACCACTTCCTCCTTTATCTCTTCACGTTCCTCATTTCTTCCATTACAAACTGTTCTTACCAAAGCTCCTTTTCGTCCCCAAACCCTCGAATATTCTCTTAATTCTCCTCATCATTATTCCTGTCTCTTCGTTAACATTTATTTTTTATTTTTATATCTTCTAGTTATTGCTTCATTTCATCTTCCTAAACTATTGACCTATTCTTTCTTCCTGTTTATGTTTCCTAAAATTTCTATCAATCCAATCAACTGTACGGATCTAAAATCTAAATGGAGCCCTAAAATTAAGATATCTGCTTCCTCTTATTTTGTTCTAAGAGCGATAGTGACGGGAAAGAAGGTGATGAGAAGTGTACGAGTGTGAAGGAAGTGTGAAGACGAAGTGATAGGACTTCTGGAATAGGAGGTTACATACTTCATGAAGCTCATTTTCCTTTATCTACAGGCAATTTTCCGAATTTCACCTAATCCAAAAGCCTTCTCTTCTCTTATTATTCCCTTCACTTTGACCATTCCTTCCCTTGTTGTGTCACCTTTCCTGTTCTCTTTCCTTTCCTCTTGACTTTCCTGCTTGACTTTCATTTCTATCCCTACTGAATTTATGAAATAATTTTTCCACTCTATCATCTAAATATTCTGGTTCACAATCTTTTTCCTTTTTCTCTTTCTTTTTACTACTTTCAGTACATTTTCTTCCATCCTTACTTTATTTGCCTCCTCTTCAAAACTTCCATTCTCTTTTTTCTCATTACACATCTTAATATATTCCTTCTTATTCTCTTCAATTTTTCTTCACTGCTTCCTTCTTTATCTTTTTACATTCCTTATTTCTTCTATTTTAAACTCTTCCTTTACTATAGCTCTTTCTCGTTCCTAAACCCTTGAATACTCTTTTTTTCTCCTCATTATCATTGCTGTCTTTTCGCTTCCTCTCCTATTCTTCTGAGAGGGAAAGCACCTGGAAAGACAGTGATAAGAAGTGATGAAACGTGTGGATTAGAAATTGGAAAAGGTCCAATACAATTGGATCAAATCAGATCATTTAGGAGCAAAAAGGATAAGATTAAATCTGATAGAATTAGATAGGATAGGATCGGACAAGATAGGGAAAGACCTGGATATGAGAAATTTCCCATTATTATTTATTAATTCCTCGTCTTTTTATTCCTGGAGAACAATAATATTCATGCCAACCCTTTTATCCGTTAAAACATCCTGCCCACCATAACTAATTTCTCACATGTGAAGTTCAGTTCCTAACGCATTGACAATTGATGGTCCCAGGATACAAAATAAATGACTGGCTAATGGAAAATAATAATCTAAAAAAGATCCGGTGTATTTTATTGTCAGGAGATGATTCTCAGTTTTAAAAAGCTGCAAAGTCATAGGAAGGCTTATTACGAGCCATGTGTACAGTAATTGCCAATAGCTGTATCAGTAGCAGACAGGCTAGTGCGACACGTGTCGGCTCGTGCTTCCTTATCGACTATCACACTCTGGTTGGATGCTGCTGCTGTACAACTGTACTACTATACCACTGTTTCTATCATCCGCAATAATTTATTATTCCTATAACCTCATGGCTCTTCTCGCTCTTCCCTGCCAGCAGGGAAATTGGCACGTTTGTCAATGTTTGTGAATGTCGACACCCACCTACTTATGCAAATAATTTAATTTAACCCCTACCTCTTCAGCTCCTCCGATCTCGATCGTATCGCAAAACCTATTCGTATTCATTGCTTTGAGGGGACCAGAAACCTACTACCATACGATTGCTTTTCTGTTTCTCTTTTTAATACTAGGGGGTTAAACTGACATTTATACATGGCCTCTTGAAACAAGGCTTGCCAGGTTAAGGAAGGGACATTTCTATCACCTAGGTAGTATTCATTCCCACTTCCTTTATTCATTATTTGAACATTGATCATCATTCATCATTTATGATGTGTCTCTTTAAATTTTTATTGCATCTATTCTACATCGAACTTTCCTCTTACTCAATCCCTTATTTTCCGAGAGTTCTTCACTTACCTGGCCTCCTTACCAACTTTATTACCCTCTTCTCCACTTAATCATTCCTCGCCTCAAACCCTTACCAAATTATGTCCATCACTTCCTCTTTTATCTTTTCACATTCCTTATTTCTTCCATTCCGAACTTTCCCTTTACTCTAGCTCCTTTGTGTCTTTCTAGATTTTTATTACATATCTTCTACCTCAACCTTTCACTTTCCGCAGTCACTTCTTTATCAAAATTTCTTTGCTCACCTGGATTCTTTACCAACTCCATTCCCCTCTTCTCTACTTAACCATCCTTTGCCTGAAACCCTTACCAAATTATATCCATCACTTCCTCGTCAATCTCTTTACATTCCTTATTCCTTCCATTTTGAAGTCTCCCTTTGACTCTAGATCCTTTGTGTCTTTCTAGATTTTTATTACATGTCTTCCACCTCAACCCTTCCTTTTACTCAATTACTTCTTCATCGAGACTTCCCTGCTTACATGGTCTCCTTACCAACTCCATTACCATCTTCTGAAATGAATCATTCCTCGCCTGAAACTCTTACCAAATTATATCCATAACTTCTCCCTTCATCTCTTTACATTCCATATTTCTTCCATTTTGAACTCTCCCTTTACTACGCTTCCTTTATGTCTTTATAGGTTTCTATGAAATCTCTTTTACCTCAACCTTTCCTTTAACTCAATCACTTCTTTATCAAGAGTTCTTTGCTTACCTGGCCTGCTTATCAACTCCATTACTCTCTTCTCCACCTAATTATTCCTCTCCTGGAACCCTTACCAAATCATATTCATCTTCCATATCTTCACTTGATAACCTCTAGTTAACACCCTCCTATATCTTCGTTCCTTCTTTTCTTCTACCCTTCTTTCTTGAACTTCAGTATCACAATCCTTTCTACTCCTTACCAACCTTGCCATTTTTACAAGCACCCTTTTATTCTTTCTTGTTTCCTCATCTAGCCCCCCTTCAAGCACCTTGAACTCCTCCTCACCTGATTCGATCCCTCTCATACATCCTTCCAATACAAGCTCCCACGTTCCCTCCTACTTCCCATAAATTCAGCACTTCTTTTTCCTCTGTTTCCAAATACATAGCTTTCTTGAACTTCTTTCGGAAGTTGAACCATTTCATCCTTGTATATCTTACCTTCCTTTCTCCCTCCTTCCATTTTATTGCATTCCTTCCGCCTTATCATCTTATACTAGTCAATAAATTTGGCTCCTTAATTATCCTAAATCTTTCTATAATTTGAATTTCCATTCTCTTTTCTTGAACTTTGTATACACTCCAGTCGCATCCATATATCAATTTCTTCAGGAACTTTCTTTTCTCTTCTCTTTTCGTCAATGCTTTTGCCCTTCCTCTCATTTATTATACGTTAGGAAATCTATTGCTAACTCTTCTACTACCCTCTGCTTAGTATCAGTTCCAATAGTCCTCCTTTCCATAACTCTCATGGTTTTCCCTTTCCTCCCAATACCACATTGCTTTTTATCTTTTCCTATCCTTCTAGCTCATTTCCCTCCATCTACAGGCATTATTCTAAATGCCATCTGAATCGAAAGCCTTCTCACTTTCTTTTATTATTTACACATTGTTTATTCTTTATATTGTTACATCGTCTTTCTCGTTCTCGTTCCCCCTCTCTTTTCTTTCCTGCCTGGCTCTCTTTCTTACCTTTCTTAGCGAATCCATGCAACAATTTTCCTACTCTACCATCTCAATATTCTCGTTGACATTTTTCCGATTTTTTCGCTCTCTTTCGACAACTTTCCATGGATTTCCTTCTATCCTCACCTTCTTTTTTCCTCGTCATATCTTTCTTTATCCTTCTCTTTCTTGTCATTACACATCTTTTTATATTCATTGTTTGTTTTCTTCCATTCTTATCAATCACTTTTAATTTTCTCATATATAACCATGAGAGAAGGTTAAACCTTTTTTTTCTTATTGCAACATTTTCCGAATCTCCTTTTCCCATTTGTTATATCTCTCGCATGACTTTCTCCAATTTCTCAATCCTTTGTTTGACGTGCGCTCTGTGTGCCTTATTCTTCATGAAGGAAGTAGAGGTGAAAAGAACAGGTAGAGATGATTGGTCAATAGAAGGAAAATAGCAATTTGAGGGAAAGCTAAAGAATATGAGAGAGGAAGAAGAAAATGTAGATAGAAGGGTAAAAATAACAACAGGAGAAATAAAACAAGTATTAGAGGAAGAAAGCAAACGAGGAGTTAGAGAGGGAGAGGTTGGAAATGGATGGGATAAGGACTTTAATGAGAAAAAGAAGGTAGTGAGAAAGGAACAAAGAAGATGGAGGAAAAGGAAAGAAGTGAGAATAAATATAGGAGAAATAGAAGGAATATACCAAGATGAGTGATAAAAAAAAGAGAAGAGACATGAATGGTTTAAAGCCGAAGCGAAAAAGGCTGAAATGAAAAAAGAGGTTTGGAACAAAGTTAATAAAGAGGAGAAAAGAAGAAAAAGGGTAAACTAGGATATTGAGATGGTAAAATGCACAAAGTCTTTTATGAATCTGGAAGGAGGGATAGGGAATTAGGTAAAGAAGGGAGTAAAAGAGGAAAGGGAAAGCTCCTTGTTTGGATGATATCGCAAACGAAGTATGGAAACATGGGGAAAATGAACAACAGGAAATGGTATGGATAATGTGCAAAAGGGTGTGGAGAGAAGAGGGATGGCTGAAGTTATTGGAAAAAGGAGAAGTGGTACCGATATTGCAAAAAAAGCAAAGGGATGAGGTTAGGAATCATAGGGAGATGACGCTTATGCTAATCTTGTATAAGGTATATATAATGGTTTCTTCGATTACTGCCGGAAGAAGGGAGTTGAGAAAAAAAGACGGTGCCTTCGAATCTGAGGTGGTTCAGGAGAGGAATTGGATGATGGACAACATATATGCTGTATATCATCTAATATATAGAAAGATTGAAAAAGAGAAGGGAGGAATGTTAGTTCGTGGATTTGAAATCGGCGTTAGAGAGAGAGAGAGAGAGGGCAAGGCACAAGTGTGCCTTCTCTGCTCACTTTTACCAATACCCTAACCTCAAAATTGGAAGAAGAAATAAAAAGAAAAGGGGAGGGGGTTGTTAAGATGGTAAAAGAAAAGATATGTATAAAGTGACATATGCAGTTGATATATGAATGATGGCAGTGGATGAAGGGAGAATAGCGGGTCAAAGCACAGGGTTGGAGAAATACTAAGAGGGGAAAAAAATTGAATTTGAAAGTAACAAAAAGGAGAAAAATGAGGTTTAGAAAAGATGGGTGAAGAAAAAGATTGGAGACTGGGGGATATAAGGGAGTGAATAAAGAAAAAATAAAAGAGTTCAAATATTTGGGATATATTACCAGCAAATGAAGATCAAGAGCCACATAAAAGCGGGAGAATGAAGGAGGCAACAGGGATAATGGAAAAGGTATGGAAAATAGGAAAAGGAAGGTTCAAGAAAGATGAAGAAGAAGAATGTGGTTGTTTGAGTCTCTAGTATGGCGAGTGTTATGATGTGGAGCACAAATATGAGGATGAAAGGAAAGGGAAGAGATGAAGAGATTACGGTGACGAGATGTAGGATAGACGCAAGGAGGAGATTGAAGGAGACCTAGATATGTGGTGAGAGATGAAGTGCAGAAGGAAGAATTGAGTATCAGATCAGGCAAGACGGCATGGAAATTGGAAAATATTCTGAGGGAGGAAAAGGGAGGGGAGTTTGCGAAAATTTTTTGAAGAAGGTAGAAGGAAGGAGAGGAATAGCTACATTGAAATAACGAAAGGGGAATGGAAAAGAAGAGAGTTCTTCATGAAAAGATATATAAAAAACAGGATGCGAGTAAACTTCAAAGAATGAGAGCCAAGGAAGCTACGTTTTAGGAAGGAAAGGAGAAAAGAAATGGTAAAATATGTGAATAGGGAAAAGGTACATTTGAGCATGCATGAGATAGTTGTACGAGATATGCAGATAAAATGGGAGGAGAGTAACAAATTTTTAAGGAAATTTTAGGTGAAGAAGGGATGGGACAATAATAGATGAAGGAAACAGAGAAAGCTAGAGGAGAAGATTAGGAGATTGTAGGGGAGAAAGAGCCTCATTTTCTCTTTTGAGATCTTTGATACATTTCCGAAATCTTTAGTCTTTGTGAAGTCTTTTGAATCTTCTGAAAAAATTTGGAATCTCTTGGAATCTTGAAATCCTTCCAAATTATTGGAATCTCACCTCGTCATATTTTGAAATCTCTTAAATCTTTTGGAATTTTAGAAGTCTATGTGAAACCCTCAAAAACTTTGAAAATATTTTAAAACCTCTTGAATTCTTCAAAATTATTAAACTGTATTCAGAATCTAAAGAATTTTTTGGAATCTTCGGAGTCTTTGTAAAACCTTTTGAGATTTTTGAAAATTTCTTCCAGTCTTCGAAATCATTGGAGTAATCCTTACAATCTTTTCCAGAATATTTCAAAGATCTGGAATCATTGAAATCTTTGTACTATATTTCGATTTTTGCGAAATTTTTTCGAATCTTTGCTGTTCATTTAAAATCTTTTACAATTTTTAAAACCTTTTGTAATCTTTGAGACCATTGAAATAATAAGGAAACCTTTCGATTTATTCATTGAAAATTCTGTGAAACTTCCATAACTACTTGAATCTATGTGATGAAAATAACATGGAATTTTTTTTTCTTCCTGAAATCCTGAAAAGCTTTCGGAAATCTTTAAAACCTCTCTCAATATATGAAATCTTCGGAAGATTTTAAATCAACAAGATTTTAATTCCTTCGAATCTTTTGAAATCATTGGAATCTCTTACATCTTGAGAAAAATTTGAACCTTCGTAAAATCTTTCAAAATTTTCCGAAATCATCTAATATTTGTAGAATCTTTGGAATAATCGAAATTTTTTAAACCCTTGTGAAACATTTTGAAATCTTCAAATCTTCGGAATTGTTCAAATGTTTGTGAATTTATCAACATTTCTTTCAACCTTCTTAAATATATTGAAATTTATATCTTTGAATGATTGCAAATGATTGGAATAATATTTATCATCAAAATCTTTGTGAAGTGTCTTGAATCTTTATGGAATTTTGAGAAATCAAAATGATTGGAAAATTTGGAACAGAACATTCTAGCATTACGTCACACTCAGTCGATAATGTCAAATACTGTAGCATGATATCATGTGATGGAATCTGAAGCATGGTTTGTTAAGAGTTTTCTGAAATATCGTTTTCTGTGCATAAACGGTGATGAGATTGTGATATCTTTTTGATTTTGAATCCCATTTAATATTTCTTTGATTGCTGATCAAAATTTTCCTAATTTTCGGTTTCGAAATCTGACACAAGAAAGCATAAAGACTAAAATTTAAGAATGGCGTAAAATTGGATTCGTGGATCGCATGATTTGCTTGTTTTAACCCTGGAAACACCAACTTCAGATTTTTAACATTATATGATTCCCTGGCAATTTCGAAAATCAGAAAACAATTCGAAAAATTCAGAAACTAAAGGATATGAAAAAAATTTCAAATTATCGAACGATTATGAACATGCGATAACTTGGAGAAAAATGATCAGGCGGTCAATAAATAAACAAGAAATCGTAACTCGAAGTGTCTTCTTTCCAGATCTGGACGATGAATTCTTTAGCATGGACGGTTTCCAAGTTATCATCCAAAAACTGAACAAAAATGAAAATGTTTAAATTTTCTATCGCCTTCGAAATATTCTGGGTGCTTCAAATTTTTTTTTTTTTTTTGTCAAGCAGCCATAACGTTTCTTAGATAATTTAATTAGCTCTATTTTGAGCCCTTATTGAGCTCCGTAGAATGATTTGGCGCAGAGTTATCTTTGATCCAAGCAGAAAAGTCACTTTCACCTTTGACAATCAGTTACTCGGAAACAGAAGATTACACAAAAAATGGAAGTGAGGTTTTAAAACTGCAAAACATTTTTGAGTACGTTAAATCAGTGTATATTGAAAGGGGGAACTTTTTCAATGTGACAAAGTCGACTGGATGAAATTTGATAATTTTTGAATTGGAGGATGTTTGGAAAATTTTGTATAACTTTGAATATAGTTGATGGACGGAAGAAAACGTAATGAATTTTCCAGTCCTAATGTATCCCAAAAAAAAACCTCAAAATTGCAAAACGCTGCAATTTTTTTCTCAGTTTCGTGAAGGTTTAAATTTATCCGTTCTGTCAAAAAACCACCGTAACAAGCACTTTTTCAATTTTTACATTCTCATCGAGAAGGTATTAGATTTATGTAAAATTTGTCCCCCCCCCCCCACTTTTTGTCAAATGTCCACGTTTCGAGACACTCTGTTTTAAATATAAAATGCTTTTTTCACTAATTATGCGTAGCTTCTATGTAAAAAGGCTTCAGTTGCCAAGAATAATACAAAAAATTCGAAAAAAATTGCTTGTTACGGTGCTTTTTGTCAGGAAGGATAAATTTGAAGCTTCTGGACACTAAAAAAAGAAGATCGCAAAGCTTCGCAACTTTGAGTAGTTTTCAGAGATACATTAATACTGAAGAGTTATTAATGGTTTCCTCCGCCCATTTACTACTTATATCCAAAGTTAAAACAAATCTTCCAAATATCCTCGAATTCGCAAATTTTCAACTTTTTTTCATTCAACATGAAATCTTCAAAACTTTCCATATTTTCTTCGTAATTGATGCCCATGAACAGAGAAATTACGTATTATTGGTTCCCAAACCCATTTTAAAGTTGAAAAAATAGATAAGAATGGAAAAATTGCTTGTTACTGTGGTTTTTGACAGAGATGATAAGTTTAAACCTTATGGAGACGAAGAAAACAAATCACGGTGATTTGCTATTTTGAGGGTTTTGTAGGAAAACATTAAATTGAAGAATTATTGACAGTTTCCTTCGTCCATCAACTATATCCAAAGTTATAACAAGCTTTCCAAATATTCTTAAATTTACAAAGTTTGAACTTTTTTTCAGTCAGCATTAAAACTTCGAAACTTTTCATTTTTTCTTGGTAATTAATACCTATGAACAGAGAAATTACGTATTATCTGTTTGAAAAACCATTTTCTTCAACACATGCATGAAAACCACGGGTTTTCGAGCGTGTGAAGCGAGCCAGAAGTTGCTGTTTTCAGAG
>WSXT02050475.1:0-27587 GCA_011762715.2 Neuroterus valhalla
GGGTTACGCGGACGATATAATCGCGGTCATCGCAGGTCGAAGCGTGGAGAAAGTACAGTGGAAACTGGACCAGGTGATGTACCTGGTAAACGAGTGGATGGAAGACCACGGCCTATAACTAGCAACCCAAAAGACGGAGCTAGTACTAGTTACCAGAAAGCATATTCCCAGGATCATCAAGATGCAGGTGGGCCCTGAGGAGATCGAAACTAAGGGAGCTGTGAAGCACCTCGGAATCATGATCGATTCAAAGCTGACATTCCGGGAACACATCCTTAGGGTAACGGATAAGGCAGCTGCAGTCACAGCTGCACTGAGCAGGCTTATGGCCAATGTCGACGGCCCGAAGCCTAGCAAGAGGCGTCTCCTGATGACAGTAACCAAATCCATACTTCTCTACGGGAGTGAAATATGGGCGGACGCTGTCAAAAGGAAGACAAATAGCAAGAAACTGACTGCGGTGCAACACAGAGGAGCCCTGAGGATTGCGTGCTCTTCTCGCACAGTATTGGATTCCGCAGCCTTCGTAATTCCTGGGGAAATACCCATAGACCTACTAGCACTGAAGAGAAAAGCCGTCTTTGAAAGAGATCCCACAGTGACAAAGGAGACCGCAGAAGTGAGGGCCCGAGTCGAGACACAACGACGCTGGCAAGAAAGATGGAGCAATGAACACCGAGGAAGATGGACGGCCAAATTGATACCAGAACTAGGTCCTTGGTTTGGTCGGAAACATGGAGAGGTCACCTACTACCTGACGCAGTTCCTCTCGGGGCATGGCTACTTCCAAGCCTACCTCTTCAGGATGAGAAAGGCGCAGAGTCTGACGTGTGTCTGCTGCGGATTCCACAAGGATGATGCAGAGCACACGTTCTTTCACTGCGAGAGATGGACCGGCCTCAGGGAGGGACTGGAAACGGATGTGGGAAGTATCACACCCGCAAATATTACGACTTTGATGCTCAGGAGTGAGGAAAACTGGGAGATGGTAGCTGTCTACAGCGAAACGCTCCTCAGACAGAAGAAGGAAGAGACGAGCGCGGCGGAACAGCAGCCATAGAGAAGAAACCCGATCAGACCAAACTAGGAGCACACAAGTGCTGCCGAGGACGACGCGTAACATCTTGGCTGCGATAGGACGATGATTCAGAAAAAAGAAACCAGCAGATGCCTTATATCGGCAAGAAAACGGCACCCCCTGACGTAATGCGAAAGCGGTTCCGGGGGGAATCATGCCAAGAAGATGATGGTGGTTTTTTAGTGGGTAGTCGATGTAAACAACATCTTTCCATCTCCAAGAATATCGAAATCCTCACACTACCGAAAAGTGCGGACCCTTCTCGGTGTCTGTTCGCAGATTTTTCCACCATCCCGCAAAAAGAAAAAAGAACCCTAACCTCGAAACTATCTGTCTCATGAGGTCACGAGACTTCTGCATTAAGTAAAATGAATACTCACCGATATTTTGGATGCAAATCACAGCAGAAAAATTTCAATGCACACAACAATTCACGAATCACAAGTAAACTCACAATTATGAAACATAATAACATAAGTCACCGAACTCGACAAAGTTTTAACCTCTAGCGCATCCTTTGTGAAAAATGGCGCTTCCTTCAACTTGCGTGCGCAACACCCAAATTGCAGATTGTTAACTTGATAACTTCAGAGTGTAAATTACGTTATCCTAGATATTGAGCTTTACACTCGGGAATGGTCAAAATAAGCAAAATCAATATATATCCAACTTAACTAACCTAGAGTGTCGATTCAATCATCCCTGGAAGGGAGTCTGATTTTCTGCGGATAGTTCAGCTGAACATAAAAAGAGTCTCTCTGACCAAAGAGAAAAATTATTGATCGTACATGGTACACTCTGGAAGGTCAAACTGACCATCAATATTTTGACACTCAAAGTTTAACACACCATTTTTCTCCGTGTAGTTTCCTCTCACTTGCGAGAAAGATCGTGCCATCTATACTGCCGTCCAAACTTAAAAGATACATAAGTGACATTGTCGCTTAGGTCGACTGTTTACATTGCCAGGCATGGAAGAATGACCCTCAACCGCAATGTCACTTACGTATGTTCTTAGTTTGAACGGGAGTATAGGATACATTTTTTTATGAAACGATCGTAATTCCGATCCTTCAAAATTTTACTTCTCAAGCGTTTCTCAAACTTCTTCTGGACTTCTGGATTGTATTGCTCAAACGTTTTGAAAAGATTTTCTGGCAAACGTCTCTGAAGTTTTGCAGAACATTTATCAAAAGTTCACAAATTGTTTATCTAACGTTTGAAAAACGCCTGTCAAACGTTTGCGGAATGTTTGAAGAACGTTTGATCGAAAATTAAAAATTTTTTTTGGTAGCTCATATACTTTCAATGGTATTTAGACCATACCCTAATTTCTAATGGTAACTTTTCCGTGTCTTTACTCATAAACATATGTTCGAAAGTCGTATATAGTATTCACCATAGTTTCCTGACACTTGCGAGAAAGATCGCGCCATCTATCGGATATATTCTTTGATCAAACGATCGTAATTTCGATCGTTCAAATTTTACTTCTCAAACGTTTCTCAAACTTCTTCTGAACGCTTACCAAATTTCTTTTAAACGTTTTGAAAACGTTTGAAATACGTGTTTAATTTGTAGACCCTCAAAATTGTACTGCTCAAATGTTTTGAAAACGTTGGTAAAATGTTTTTGAAAAGTTTTGTTCCCTTGAGACTCAAGAATCAGCGGAAGTATCCAACGTTTTCAACACGTTTTCAAAACGGTTTTCAGACCAAAAATTCCAAACGTTTTTGGTTTGCCAGAAATCGTTTTGAAAACGTTTGTGTGGTATCTGGGATTATGGTTAAAATTCACTTTTTAGTGAAAAATGAACCTTTTTAGTATAAATACGACCATTTTGTTCAAAATCATTTGGTTTCAGTTGAGGATTAAACTACTTTGTGAAAAATTTGTTCCTCTTGATTAAATCAAAGTAATTTACTAATGAATTTTTTTGTCTAGTAGAAAATCAATCATCCCTGTTGAAAATTCCACTTTTGCAGGTGACAATTTTATTGTTCCGTTTGAAATTGAATTATTTTGTTCAAAAGTCATGC
This sequence comes from Neuroterus valhalla, assembly GCA_011762715.2. NCBI lineage: Eukaryota > Metazoa > Arthropoda > Insecta > Hymenoptera > Cynipidae > Neuroterus > Neuroterus valhalla. Next base: position 3,118 of record WSXT02050475.1, read on the forward strand.
TTTTCCATTAAATATTATCTACTGTGGTTGAAAGTTGAAAATTCATATTTCCTAATTGAAATTATTATCTGAGATTTGAAACTGAAATAATTTTTGTTGAAATATCAGCTATAATATTTTTCGTTGAAAATTCCTCTTGTATGGCTAAAATTTCAACTGCTTGATTTGGAGTGGAATTATTTTGTTGGAAGCAAACATTTTCTAGCTAGGGATTATTTATGCAAGTTAAACCTCAACTATACTATCTTTGGTTGAGAATTTAACTAATATATCTAAAACATTGTTTTTTTTCGTTGGAAATTGATCTCTTTTCATTCGGAATTCAACAAATATACTCTGTCTAATCTGTCAAAAATCAATTTTTTTGAAAGAAAAATTACCATCAAGGTGGAAAATTCATAATTTTGGTGGAGAATCGTTCTTTTTAGTCTAAAATACATTAATTAAGTTGAAAATTCTTTGGTTTCAGTTAAGGATTAAATTATTTTGTTGAAAATACTATTTTTATACTTTAATTAAACTGTTTTGGATATAAAATTGATCTTTTTGGATGAAAATTTGTGTTCTTCAACGGAAAATTCAATCTCGATTAAAAACTCAAGTTTTGGAAGTGGAAATTTTATTATTCTGTTTGAAATTGAATTATTTTCTTTACATTTTTTTGAAAAATCAATCATTTCAGATTGAAAACTGAAATCCTTTTTAATTGGAATATCAACCGTTACATTTTTCGTTAAAAATTCGACCTCTCTGCCTCGCAGCTCAAAATTACTTCATCGAAACAAATTTTCTTCAACGAAGATTCACCAGTATTATGAAAAAAAAACCTCCTATTTTCAGAAACTCATTTTTTTGTAGTCAAAAATACAGCTGTTTTATTAAAAATTATTTGGTTTTATTCAAGGATTCAAATTTCATTGAAAAATCGTTTTTTAGACAGTGCACAACTTTTGCAGTTGAAAATTGTATTATTCCGTTAAAAATGGAATTATTTTATTCGAAAGACATTCTTTTTAATTGAAAATTATTTGTTTTAGTTGATCGCTAAAAAATTCATCTTTCCTTATTGAAATTAGTTATATCTTGGTTTATCTTGGTTAAACGTCTATTTTCTCAGGGTGAAAATTGCACTCTTTTATTGAAAATTCATATATTCATTTAAAAATCCATCTTCATTTGTTCAAAAATGCAACTTTTTGTTTAAAAGTTCATATTTTTCATATTCAGTTCTAAAAAAGATTCTTTATGAAATAATCTGTTCGATTTTTCTAACTGCCATTATCATTACGTATCAGTTTATTCACGGCAGTGACATTGGTTACGTTGTTATATAAAAATTCGCGCACCAGTTCCTGATTGCAAATATTTGGCATAACAATAAATATGCGACCTCGAAAAAAATTATCAACTGGATTTCATTTGTCATTTTTGTTACTTTGATAAGGAATATAGCAACAAAAGTGAAAAAATTGAATAAAAATTTTACAAAAAATAATTTGTTGGAAAACGAAATAGAAATATACGTGAAAACAATTTTGTATTCAGTACGTAGTTTTTACAGTAAATAAAATAAACTTGGCTATTTTCCAGTTTTTAAAGGCCAATTTCATTTGTTGCACAAAATTTAATCTGTGCATAAAAATGGTAAAATATTAGAAAACATGAAAATCTTTTCCGTTTTCTTGACAATAATTGATATCAATTATTTATAATTTATTTCCAAGATTATAATAATTTTGTATTAAACTATAAAAGGTGCACATTTGATTTATTCGAGCTTCATTGAACATTTTTTTTGCAAGACTCCCTATAAGGTCATTTAGAACATATTCATTCGAATATTGTTTATTGCTTCAGAAATATTACTCAAAAATGTAAATACAACTTCTCTTCATTCATTCATAAACTAGAATAGAATGGATATAATTCTGAATTATTCAAAATATTCATCAATTGGGTAAGTGGTGCGATCTGGTGGTAATTTGATAAACTAGATCTGTCAAAGTGTCGAACAGTGTCAAATGCACATTAGGAACGTTGAGGTTAAAAGATACTTTTCTTAATTTTGTTTTCCTGATTTGGAGCAAAAAATCGAGAATGAAGGAAAGTGTTGTTTCAAGAAAAGAACATAAAAAAGGAGAAGGCGAGAAGAAACCATTTGATAAAAAAACGTATAGATTAAAAAAGTACAGTAATAAATACAAAGGTGAGTCCTAATTTTAAGGTTATAATTCAATGTTTCTCACATGGTTTTATTAGGATGATTGAAAAAAATATTATTTTTACAACTGGTTAAGCACACCTGCTTTAGTTGTATCTTTTCAGTAAAAAATTGAAAAGAGGAAAAATAATATGAATCAGAAGTCTCCTGTTAGAGTTTTTTCTTCTTTGTTTATTCCTGTTATTTTTATATTACAATCTCCTAAATACTCATGTAATGAAATTGCATACACATAAAATTATGCCTTCATTGTATAAATATTGCAGTTTTCATGAAATACATGAATTTTTGAACAAATATTTGAGTTTTCAACAAAAAAAGTATGAATAATATATAACTGATTGCCAATCAAAAAGACATCGAATTTTTGCAACAAAAATTTTAATTTTCTCCCTTAGATCTCTAACAAAATAAGAATGAATTGTTTACAAAGTAGTTCTACTTTCAAAAAGTACTTGAATTCGAACAAAAAAGTGTCATCGTCAACCAAAACCACCAGAACAAATTAGTTTTCAAGCATGACCAAACTTTTCAATTCTCATAAAAAAGAACGGATTTTGTTGGAAAAATGGTATGGTTGATATTTTAATAGAAGAAGATTTTAATTATTAGCATAACAGTGGAATTCAGAATCATATGGACTAGTTTTTAATCAAATAGTTGAATTTTTTACCGAACAGATTAATTTTTTTACTAAGTAATTGAACTTCCAATCAAAAACGTTGAATTTTCTATGAGTAATGTAATATCATCATGACAAAAAGATGAATTTTTCACAGAACAGTCGAATTTTCAATCAAAAGAACTGAATTTACAACGGAGAAATATTTTCAGACAAGAAAAAAAAATTGAATCAAACTGTGGGATTCCCAACCGCAGAGACGAATTCCGAATGGAAGAAGTAATGGTTAATGCTTCAATCAAGAAAGATTTCATTTATGAGCAATAAAGTAGACATTTTAAATCAAATGTACAAATGTTTAACCGAAATTTTAAATTTCAAACAAAAAAGACTAATTTTCTAGGAAAAATGTAATAGTTGATATTTCAGTAAAAAAAGATTCTATTTCCAAAATAAAAGTGGGATTTAAAACCCGATAGACGGGTTTTGCACCAAACAGTTAAATTTTCATCCAAACAGATAATTTCTCACGAATAATTTAACTTTCAATCAAAAAATTTGATATGTCATCAAAAAAGATTCCAATACTCAACATAACAGTGGAATCTTCAAACAAATAGATGAATTTTTCAACCAAATAGTTGAATTTTGAATGTTTGAATTTTCAATCGAAAATGTAGTAGTTGGTTTCTAATCGAACAATAAAAGTTTTAAAAAAAGCTATTTGTCAAAATAATATGCAAATAAGTAGCGTATTAATACACTGAAATGAAGTATAAATAAATCTGATTTTTTAAAATTAATAAATATTGAGTGGAATGTATTTTATCAAAAATTTTGTAATCTTTGTTGCATGGCAATTTTTGTTCATATTTTCTTGGAAACTGATTGAAAGAATTTTTTCTCACTGTAATATTTTTTCAGCTGAGATTTTTTGTGATTTTTTATATATTTCTTCTAATCTTACATTCTGGGATAAATGCATATGAACAAATTTCAAAATGAGCAACAATAAATTCAGCATATTGTATTTCAGTTTCGAGAATCATTTTTTTTTCCTGTAAATAATTTATAACCTGTACTAATGAAATATATTTTCCATAGTAAATCAATGGGAAGAACGTCGGAAGAAAGCAGTTCTTCGAAATTATTACAAAGAACTGGAAAAAGATAAAAGGTCTGATGCGAAAACAAAATTTCAAAGTAGCAGTAATTCCGAATCAGCAGATCAGAGGTGAGGTGCAAAAACATCTATTTTCAGAAAGTATTTCGTTATTCATTGTATGTAGTTACCAATCCCTTCTTTCAAATTGATCTCTCAAAGTGTCCATATAAGTATTATTATCAATATCACTCTTCAAATTTATTCACTCTCTTAGTTCACAATAAAATTCCTCTGTTTCCGCTAGCTGTTCGCGTTTTTTTTATCTCGCGATTTCTTCTATCATGTTGATGTGAAAATCTATCAAATAAATTACAGTTCCGAATCTTGAAATTGGACTATTCAAAAAAGCATTCAAAATTACATCATTTTGAAGTGTTATAATTCTGAATTAATAAATCTTCTGTCGAGAATCTTCGAAATTGAAAAATGTTGAATCTCAAGTCCATAAAATTTATCGAATTTCAATTTTGAATTTTCGAAATTAAATAATTTTCGATTTCGAAAATTTAAGTATTCTGAACACAGCATTCACAATTACATCATTTTGAATTATTTACATTCAAAATTAACGGATTTTCTATTGAGACTCCCTGATATCGGTGGATTTTTCATTCCATAGCCATTTTGATTTCAAATTTTGAAAACTAAATGATACAAGAAGACAACATTAGAAATTGCTTTATTCTTCATTTTACACATTAAAAAGTAAAAGGCTTTCAATTGGAAATATTAACAATTGAAGAATGTTTCATTGTAAATGTTCAAAAGTAAATTATATATTAAAAAAAAAAGTTAAAATCTTTTTAAAAGTCAGAAATTTTATGGGATCTTCGAACTCTCTGTAATATCTTTAGAAGCTCAGAAATCTTCTGAATATTTTGAGATATTTGTCAAATCTTTATGAAATTTCCAACAATATTTTGGAATATTTTTCTATTTCTTTTTTATGTTCGAAATCTTCCTGAAACCTTCGTGAAATTGCGGATTCTAAAATCTCTCTGAGTTTTCGGAAATTGTTGTGGATTCATTTAAATCTTTGCGGAATCTTTGTGGAATCATTTAAAGCCTTTTGGAATTTTTTCAAATGTTGAAATAGTCAAAATCTCTTCAAATTGAATAATTTCCTTTTTTACTCATTAAATTTTTTTCATCCAGAACTAAACAAGTTACGAATAACAATAAAAATTAGAATGGTATAGAAGCCGATGTAGCTATTTTGATATTTATTTCAATGTATGATTATTGATTATTTTGTCTATAGTCGCTCTCAATTTGAACTTCCATTTCAATTTTATAATTATGTAATAAGCGCGCGTCGCGTGCTTTTCTACGTTTATATTATATTTGTTACGCACAGAATCTAACATTATAATAAATACTGGAAAATAATGTAAAAGAAGGAAAACAAATTGCAGCTCTGTCCAGGATTTTTCATAAAATAAACGGATGCCTTATTTGATTTCAGCCAACGTATGAATAACAAGAACCCATTCTTCGCGGCGAAAGAAGAATTTAAAAAGAAAAAAGAAGAAAAGCGCAATAAAAAGGAGGAATTACTTCGAATAAAAGCTGAAAAGGAAGAAGCAATAAGAAAATACAAGGAAAAGAAAATGCAGGTTTACAAAAAATTGTCGAAAAGAACAAAAAAAGGGCAGCCCGTTATGAAAGACAGAATGGAACTCTTGTTTGAAAAGATACAGCAAAGCACACAAAAGTAAGAGTTCGTGTCTGAAGACTTTTATTTTTTTTTTCATTTCAACGGCATTTTGTAAAAAATATTCCTATGATGTACAGAATAGAAATTCTTGTAAGCTAATCATACTATTAAAATTATAAAATTCAATTGTTTTTATTTCGAAAGAGAAGTTGAACATTTACAATTATTAATTAAATGTATGATAAGAATTTAGACGTAACGTAAAATACGCATTTCTGAAAATAAAAGACCCTGAGGTCCTATTTTTTTCTTTAATTGAAGGAACCTTCTATCTTGTGAAATTCGGCCACCATTAAAGAATATTTAATATGCGTAATTTCTATCAAGAAGATTAATTTTATGCAACAAAAGATGAATCCTTCACAAAATACATGCATTTCCCATGAGAGAGTCCAATTCCTAACTCGAAAAGATCATTTTCCCACTAAGAAAATGAATTCATATCAAAATAGTATAACTTTCAAGCAAGTCAAATTCTCGATCAAAAAAGAGTTTCAACAAAAAAGATGAATCCTGAACTAAAATGATAAATCTTTAAAAAAATGAATTCTTAACAAAGCCAAGAGTTTGAAATTAAACTAAACCAATTGAAATTGAAACCAACAAGATGAACTTTCAACAAAGGAAGATTTGTCAGTCAAGAAAGAGAAACAATTCAAACGAAATCGTTGAATTTTCTACCAAACGGTTGCATTTTACTCCCCACATTTTTTTAGTAAACGAAGTTCGCTCTCGACCAATTTGTTCAATTTCCTACTAAAACAGTTAAATCTTTAACCAAAAAAACACGAATTTTCAACAAAAAACGATGAATTAGACCAAATTTTTAACAGGATAAGCAAATTCTTTACCAAGGAATAAAATTTCTAATAAAAACATATTAATTTTTGAACCAAAAAGACGTCATTAAACTAAGGTTATGAATCTTCAACCAGAACAATAAATTATCTGTTGAAAATTCCAGAAAAGAACGGGAACCGGTCTTCGAGAAAAACGACTTTTCAAAATTTTTTGATGGATCGAAATGGTAATTTATTGAATTTTTAAGTTAAATCATGTAATAACAGCATTATAAAAACTTCTTTTTAACATAAAATTCGTTTATTTCTTGAATTTTAAATGGGTGAATCTTCAATTGTTTAAAATAGAAGCAAATTTAAAACTCAATACTGAACAAAATACATGAATTTTCAACTAAATAATTCAATTGACAACTAAAAAATGCAAACATTTGGATATTTAGTTTGAAAATCAAGTTCCAAACAAGAAATGTGGAAAAAAGACGTTAAATCTTCAACGAAAATTGATAGATGTTCAATTAAGTAGTTCAATTTTCCACCAAGTTGTCGAATTCTCAACTAAAAGATGTTTTGATTTGAAATGAATAATAGTTTAATTCAACATAAAAAAAAAAACAATTTCCAAACAGAATATTCAGATTATTTAACAAGAAATACAATTTTAAACCAAAGTAGATGAATTTTAAACTTAAGAAGACGAAATTCAATCAATATTATAAATCTTCAACCAGAGAAAAAAATTGTTTTCTTCTGAATTTTCAAGAGGAAAACGGAAACCTGTTTTCGAAAAAAAAACTTCTCGAACTTTCTCATGGATTGAAATGTTTATCTATTAAATTTTCATTTTATATTATGTAAATACTCCATTTTCGAAGATTGTGTCCAACATGAAATTCGCTTTTTTCAATTCTTAATAGTTGAATCTTGAATCGTTTAATATAGAAAAAAAATTTGAAACTGAATTTCTAACACTCAAATTTTGAACTCTCTGTCATTTGATGGAGTTGAAAATTAAGTTGAAAATTAAGTTGAAAATTTAACGATTAAAAATTAAATGTCCCATTTCCATCCTTAATGCCTAAACCTATATGGCCTATATACGAATAGCCGGGAAAGTCGATGCCGATTATGTTTATACTTGTACGAATTTCCGTGACCAACTTTTTGCTGGTTTCGGTACGAATACGCCAAGTCCGGAAAGCACAACGAATTTCGCGCGCTTTCTCCTGATTCGCTACTTTCTTCCGCGCATTCTGCTTTGCGCTATCGCGGGCGGTTTCCTGCGCAAACATGGCGACTCTCTCGGCAGTCAGTAGTCAGCGGTTGCAAATGGCGACAGTCGGAAAGTTCGAAGCACCGACTCGCAAATAGTTGACTAAATTTAGGGTGCAAACCGTGAATCGAGTCGTGTGTGAACACGTCCTCTCCTAGATCGGTACGTAATCCATAATCCTCTGGATTTTTCCTCCGAATTTTCGGCCAAAAAAAGTCGGAAAAAATGGTCCCAAAGTGAATGCAGTGAATGGGTCTCTCGGCTCGTTTGTCGTCAGCGGTGGCAAATTCCTCCCATTTAGTTCGAGAGCCTTCAGCCCCGGATCCCTTCACCGATCTCCTTGTCGCTTAAAAATGGCAGAGAGAGAGGTCCCGGTGCCAATAATTGTAGAACATCGTACTATCACGAAACGATTGTGACGTTTGAGCCACGTTCGAAACATCAAAACTATAGGTTCGATCGAGTTTCGCGTGGCCACGAAAGCGGGCGCGCAGACCGACCTGTCAAAAAGATTAGGCACCTCTTGACTTCTATTCACTTCTATTTGGGTTGATTAAGATGATAATAAGTGGGACGACAAAGTCCCTGCAGTGCAAGATTGATCAAGATTTGGCCAAGATCATGTGTGATGATAATTTGGGAGTAGGGAATTTTTATTTGGAGTTGATAGGGGCAATTCGGGGTAACGACCCCGAATTTTGGAGCAGGCAGGTGGTCGGATATTTCAAAATCTTTTAGGATTTTCGACTCTATTTATTTGTTTAGTTTTCACTATAAAAATTCATGTGAACTTAACCTCATTTCCCGGACCGATTCTGACAGTCATTGAATATTTTCAATTCGGAATTGGGAGAATTTTACCCACTTTTCAATTTTGTTAAACTGTTATTTATTTCATTTTTTTAATTACCCCAAGTTGGATTCAAGATGTCAGTTCTAAGAAGAGATTGCAATAAACTTCAAATTTCTATGTTTTTTAATGATCGCAAGAACTGTGCAAAAAATTAAGATTTTTCCTAGTATTTTGCTAACCTGCGAGGATATTTTTGTAATTTTTTCCCCTAGATTCTGCCCCTGGGTCAGACAAGGTGCAAAAAAGTCGCTAAATGTCAAATGATTTAAAATCATTTCTTACCCTGCATTAGCATATTTTCTCCAAATGATACTAGAATTCAACTAAATAGATGGATAATTTTGTTGAAAATTGGATAATTTACACATATTTCATTTTTTGCGACTTTTTGCCGCAATGTTTGACTCTTCGGCAGGATCTAATAGAAAAATATCTATTTCTTAAATACTACTGTGAAGACTTACTTTCAAGTGAAAATAACTTTCGAAGATTTTATCTTATTTCCCAGGAATTTTTTTTCAATAGATCACTTTAGTCAATTTTCATTAAATATATTGACCCATGGGTCAATGAACGATTAGGCTGAAGAAACGATCTTCTGCATCTTAAAGCACCTATTTAATCAATTTGTTGATTATAACAGTTTATGAGATTTGAAAATGTTGTTAAGTGTCAACTTATACCGTAGAAATCCTATTTTTGAGGCTAAAATCACTATTAAATTCAGATCTGAACATATTTCGAAATTTGCTTGACTTCTTTTCAAATATTTTGGGGTATTTCGGAAGATCCCAAGTAATTTTGATTATTTTTCTAATGATTCAAAGTTCTTTCATAGAATATTGAAGATGTGAGGATATTTGTGAGAATCACAAAATTTTTTTGGATATTTCAAAGGATTCGGAAGATTTCAGGATATTTTGAAAACTTCTACGGAAATTTAAGAGCATTTGAAAATTCCAACTGATCTTGAGGGATTTGAAGAAAAAATGCAAAGGATTTTAAATATTCCTGGTTATTTAGAAGAGGATAAAATATCATTTCCATGGGGTTTCGAATACATTCGGAAAGCATAAAACGATGTTACAGGACCTTTAAGTTTTTAGTATATTTTAAAAGATTCCAAGACATGATATACAATTTTTAAGAGTTTTAATAATTTCATGACATTTTAAAAGCTATCAAGATATTTTATTAAATATTTTAGGAGATATCACAGATTCATGGGATTTTATAATTTTTACGAATTTCAAAGAATTTATAGATTTCTTAGGATTTCAAAGATTATCCAATATTTCAACGTATTTCTGGAAATCTAAAACAATTTTGAAGTTTTTGGAATAGTTTAGTAGATTCGAAAGGGCTTAAAGAAGTTCAGTCTTTTCAAAATATTCCTAAGGATTTGGAATATTTTAGGAGTTTTTAAATGATTCGAAAATCTTGATAGAATTTCTAAGGATTCTAATGATTCCAAAAGATCCCGAATGAATTGAAGGTATTCACAAAGAATTGAATATATTTTTGGGGATCTCTAAAACCTCAAGAATTTTCTAAGAGCTTGGAAAAGTTTCAAGAGATTTCAGAGGATTGGGAATATTTGAGTGTGTTTCGAGAAATTCCAAACATTACTTAATAGATTTGGAATATTTTGTAGGGTTTTCAAAGGTTTAAACTATTTTAGGGAGTTTGAGATATTTCAAGGATTTTAAACAGATTTTGAATAATTGAAATTTATTTACATATGATTTGAAATGCTTTCAAAAAGTTGAAAGGGATTTTGAAAGACTTCAAAGGATTGGAAATATCTGAATATGTATAAAAAATTCCAAGGATTACTCAATAGATCTTGAATATTCCAAAGGTATTCCAAAGCATTTTAAATATTTTGGGGTATTTTCAAGTAATTATTTTATACCTTTTTTAAATGCAATTTGTGATTTTTTTAAATGAAAGTTTGGCATTAATTTAATCAATGTTTGTTCGTTACTTCCTATAATTAAACTACTGAACCATTGTGATTACTACTGCGTATTTTAAAACAAAAAATTTTAAAAGTAATTACCAATTTTTTCAAAGACATTATTATCATCAAAAAGTCTAATTACAGTATTAGTAGAATTTCTTTCTTCATTATTGTTTGATGCTCGTTTTTATGATCGTTATTTTTGTTCTGGAAAATTCGTTTTCCTAATTGAATTTTTCGTAGATAGAGGCTGTGGAATATGCATAACAGTTATTCGGGTTTTCTGCTCTCTTTTAAAATTGTGAAAAACAGATTTGAATTTTTTCGGATGAGAAAATTAATTTAGTCGATGTAATTGAGTGAGTGTTAAAATTATTAATCATTGGCGATAAGGTTATCAAAATTTCGTTGGGTTCAACTCTCTTGTTTGGTTTGTTGAATAAGTGGTATAATTCATTTAATTTTACAACTGATCATTTATTTTAAAAAGAATAAAAGTAATTTTAATAGTTTAATTCTTGAATCCCTTCTTCCTTCGAATATTCATATTCAGATATTCTTATGTTGTGAGTTGACATTTATTGACTCAAAATTGCTCAAAATGATAATAATTTTGAAAATTCATCAATTTATTGATTTATTCTTCAACTTAAAGCATTGAAATTGATTGCATGGTTTCATAAGTTTTATCCAGAAATCTTTGAACTCGCCAATTCATGCAGTTCAGTTTTTATCACTTCAAATTCAAAGTTTTCCAGCTTAGAGAGTTCGAATTCTTGGAGATTCGGAAAAATACGGAATAAAATTCTGCAACAATTTTGAAAAATATTTGATAAAATAATAATAATTTTTTGTGTATTTTCAGGTGGTTCTAAGCAACGAGAGACAAGATGCCGGCGGTACGAGGGGATGGAATGCGCGGGCTTGCCGTTTTCATATCCGACATCAGAAATTGTATGCTTTTTTATTTTTAATTCAAATATTAAGCATACATTCCGAAATTCGTGAGGGTTCAAAAATATTCTAAGTAACTCCTGTTTCAAAATATGCTTTTTTGATGAAAGAAATACTTAAACAGGTTTCGACGTTCCATACTTTTCTACTTCTTCGATATCTTTTTTTTTTCAGTGCAGAGTTAATTTTTGCTTTTTGTTCTAGTGTAGTGTTATAAAAAATTTACCATACTTACAGATTTCAGTTTTTTTACAAATGAAAAAAATTGAATGCAGGTATGCCGAGGTATTACCTAATAAAGAAGAAATCAATCAAAAATTGAACACTCGACTTCCTAATCTTGTTTTTCAACAAAGTTGGAATTTTTTTTGATCTTATAAATTCCCGACTTAGATTTCATTAGATGGCCATCAATTTACCAATTATTTTTTACTATTGGCTACCGGTTGTTGGAAAAATGTGCCATTACTTTTAATTATTTTTTTTTATAATACAAAACTGAAGTGTTGAAATAGATGAAAATTCCAAATTCAACAGATCCAAGTGAATTCAAAATTTTCTTTGATTTTCATCAATTGAAATTTCAACTGTTTAAAGTTCAGGTTCCAGTCTTCTCGAATTTTTATTAGTTTAAATTTCAGAATTTGAAAGCTAAGGAAAGAAAATCAAGTTTCACAGTATTCAAAATGTTATATTTACATAATTTGACGTGAGAATTTAATAAATAAACATATGAAGGAATTGTTTCGATTAAATTTTCCACTTTTTGATATAAAATAATATGGTTCATAAGGAATGGATCTTTTTTGGTCTAGTACTCTAATATTTCATTGAACATTTGTCTTTTGATCGAGAATGATCCTTACGATTTTCCCGCTTTGGTATCTTCCCTCGCTACAGGTTGCGTATATATTATCTAAAAAAAAATAGGCCATAAAATGAATTCCCGAAATTTCCACCAACACCCTTTTGCCCAGAGATCCTTTATTTCAAGCCATTGCAAAAAATTTTGAAGAAAGACCATTTCCGTGAAATCGGGTCGCCATTCTTTTGAATCTTCAACAGGTAAAAATTAAAGGGTCTTTGGTCAAAAGGGCGTAAGTGTTGAATTTCTGAAATGAGTTTTATTACCTCAAATTAATTTTTTGACCCAACTCATGTGCCTGAAGATCATAGTCAAAATATATGTTTGGTTATTTGAAAAAAAGCAATGTTCTTTTGGTTGTTTGATACAGATAAATGATAGCTTGGAAAATTTTCACCGTTTTTTAAATTAATTTGTACTCATCCCCCTTTCTCCGGTGACCCTCAGATACATTTTTGCGGCTGAAAATTCATAGTTTTCGTTTAATTTTTGTTCTTTTGGTTTGAGAATTGATCTCTTTTGTGTAGAAATCTTATTCTTAGGTTGATTTTTAAATTATTTTGTCGAAAAATTGAGAATTTAGTGTAAAAGTCGACCTCTTTGGCTAAAAATTCAACTACTTGGTTGCAGGTTCAACTGTTTTGCCAAAAATTCGTTTATTTGAATTTGAAACTCAACGATTTTGGTTGCAAATCTATATTTTTGTATAAAAAATTCAAGTGTTTTGTAGAAAATTTGTGTTTTTGACTCAAAATATCATAAGTTTTTGTAGAAATTTCTTTCAATCATCTTTTCTGGTTCAAACTCAAGTGTTTTGTTGGAAATTAATCTGTTGTGGTTGAGGATTCAACTTTTTTTTTAAGTCGTCTTTTTTGGTTGAATTGTACCTACTATTTTGGTAGGAAAAAAACTGTGTGGTTTTTGTTTTTGTTTCTCCATTTCGTCTGAAAAATCTTTCTTTATGAAAAATTCTACTCTTTTCTTACACTGCTTATAGAAGTTTCTTATAACCATGTTGAAGTTCAACTTTGGTTGGAAATTATCTGTTTTGGTTGAAGATTTTAATTTTTGGTCTAAAATTCTCTTCTTTTATGTTGGATTATTCAACTATTTCTGAATAAAACATTGATCTTTTTAGTTAAAAATCCTACTATTTGGTTGCAGTTCCTGTATTTTGTTAAAAAATTGTTTTGGAGGTAGAAAAATGTTATATTTACATAATTTCACAATAAAATTGAATAAATGAACATCTTGATCTATAAAAAGAAAGGAATTGAAAAGATGAATTTTTTTTCCAAGCTGAGTCATTAGTGGCACATCATGTTTTGGCTAATTAGTATTCATTCAATGGACTCTCAACAGATAATTTCTGTGATCCAATAACAAATCTCAACTCTGATAATCTTCTCAGATACAGTTTCGGCGTAGTTATTTGCACACAGAAAAGTATGAAATAAATTGGTTTGAGTGCGATCTTTTTTTTTTTTGTTTAGAGTATTTTTACGCTCCTTTTTTGTTCATAAAAACTAATTCCTGAATGATATCAAAAGTTTATCTTTTCAACACATCTTTTTTATTTTCGAGGATGCTTTTTTATAGAAAGATACTTTTTTTAGTTACAGAGATCACTTTGAAACCTGTTTTAATGGAAAAATAATAGAATATAAACAACTCGAAACAAGAGTGCAAGTCGATTAGTTCTAAAATTGTTATGTAAATTGCTTTGACGACAATCGCATCAAACAGCAATCATCACACTTTATTCGCAAAGCGATAGAGTGCCATTGAGAATTGCGTTCGACTAAAAGTGATGTAAAATATCTGTAACAGTGGGGGAGACACAGGGGGCGGAGCTCTGATAAAGGCCTATCTTTTTCAGATACTTTTATTCTCTTACTGTGTTTGATTCACATCAAAGGTTGTAAAAATGTATGCTAAGAAGTCAATTTTCAAATTATTCCCCCCCCCCCCTACCCCAATAATAAAGAGAACTGTTTCTACATTTTTTCAATTCATTCAGGTCCTTGCTCGTTTAAAAGGTTCTTCAAAATGAGTCAATTGTTTTGAGTTTTGACGATCATCCAAGTGGCATTTTGCCACGTGTGCTTTGAAAATATACTCTTATGACCTTCAAGGGTTGAAAATACTTTTGGGACTGAGAAAATCATTTTTGAAAGGAGTGGAGGGTTTTTTGATTTCGTAAAAACTGTACTCCTAATTTACGCTTTGAAGTTTCACTTTTTTTCAATTTTCCAGGGAAGGTTTCTTTTTTTCTACTTTTTTCGAGTTAAGTGAAATAAATAATTGATTGTACCAACAGATGGAATAATGAGCGTACAATTTTTTCGTATCGTTAGCATTCCTATGATTGACTTGAATTTTTGGAATGAGAGCTTCGAAGCGCAAGTTTTAGGTCATTTCTTCCTTATTAAAAAGAGATGATGAGGGATGGCATTTTTTAGAATCTTTGAAATTTCCTACTGAGACTGAATTGAATGACTATTAATTTGTCAAAACATTATTTGTCAATCGCTACCCGTCCTTGAAAAACTTGACCTCTTATAACAACAACAAAATTATGGATTGAAATGTTCATTTATAAAATTTTTATGTAAAAATATGAGGACATAATATTTTTTCAATTTGTTATGAATACAAAATAAAATTTGGGAAGTCGATTTTCCCCGACTACAACAATTTAAATTTCAACTAAATATAAATCTATTTTTCAACATTGAAAGATTCAAGTAAGATGCAAATTTTAAATTAAAAATAAGTGTTAAAAGTTTATATTGACATAATTTTACATGAGGATTTACTCAATGAACATTTCCATCCATTAATTGAAATTTTGTTATAAATATATTTTTCCTGAATTGGCATTAATTGAAAATTCATTTTTTTTTGCTAAAAAAAAACATGTTTCCGAGTTCAAAATTCGTTTGGTTTGTAGAAAAATCGTTTTCATTGCTTGAATATTGATAATTTGGTTGAAATTCTTTTCGTGGCAAAATTATATTTTTTGGTTCAATACTCAACTCTTTGGTTTTTCGACTTTCTGGTTTGAAACTTCATCCATTTCGGTCGAAACTTCCTCTAATAATTCTTTTTTTTTCGGTAATTCAACTGGTTGGTTGAAAATTAATCTTCTTTGTGTTGTGGATCCAGCTATTCATTTTGATACGAATTTCGCCTTTTTTGTTGTACCAAAAATTCGCTTTTCAATTGAAAATTCAATTAATTCAGTAGAAAATTCAATTATTTGACTGGGGATGACCTTTTTTGTGTTTGAAATGCGACTATAATATTTTCCTTTTAATTTCGACACAGTAGTTTAACTTTAAGGATAGAAGAAAATAATTTTTCAATTGAAAAAAAGGAAAGTTTTTATTCGAAAATATAAATTTTGTTAAAAATAAGTCGTTTCTAGTACCAAATTAATCTTCTCACTAGAAATGTATTTTTTTTTAGATGTATAGGTTTGTTAAAAATCAAGCGGTTTCGGTTGAGGATTCAATTTTTTTGCTAAAGATTCTAATTTTTTGGTTGTAGTTAACTATTTTGGATTCAAAATAGAATTTTTTTGTCGAGAGTTCAACTACTTAGTTGACAGTCGAACTTACTATTTGAAAAAAATTTTGAGTTGTAAATTCAATTTTTTGTTGCAAATTTATGTATTTGGTTGGAAATCCGTCTTTTCTGGTAGAAAGTTTATTTTATTGGTTGTAAAATTAATCTTTTTTATCGAAAATACTATTTTAAGTGTTTTATTCTTAGTGGAAAATGATTTTTCCTATTTCAAAATTCAACCATTTGGGCAAATATTCGTATTTATGGATTGATTAATTAGTTCGTTGAAAATTCACATATTTTGTTGAAAAATCAATTTTTGGTATAAGATTATCTTTTTCTCCGAAAGTTACTTTTCTTGTTTGAATTGTAAATTCAATTATTTCGCTGAAAACCCTTATATTTTGTTGAAAAAATAAATTTTTCGGTATGAAATTATCTTTTTCTTCGAAAGTTACTTGTTCTTCTTGTTCTTTTACTTCTTGTTGACAAGTTCTTCTTTACGGTTAACAGTCCGCATTCAACAGTTGAATATTTTTCATATCAGTCGAAAATTCTTCTTGTTGAAAACTCTCATGTTTGATTTAAAATTATTTTTAAGCCAAATGTTACTTTTATATTTTTGGTTGGAAATTATCATCTTTATAGTTCAAAATTCAACCATTTTGTTCGACAATTGTATTTTTTGGTTAAAAATTCATTTTTGGTCGAAATTTTAACTTTTCTAGTAGAGGGTTTATCATTTCAGGTAAAATCTCGTCTTTCTGGTTTAAAATTCAACTGATTCAGTTAAACATTTATAATTTCATTTGATGAGTCATCATCTTGCTTTCGAATCGATTTCTTTTAAAGTTAGTTTTTTAAATACAAGGTAATTTTTTTTGGTTATAAGGAATTTTTTTCGACTGGAAATTGAACCTATTCCAAATGAAAATTCTATAGTTATAGTTGAAAATCCATTTGTTTGGTTAAATTCAAAATTTGAGTATTAAAATTTCGGTTGACAATAATTTCTTTTTTGCTAAAAATTAATTCATCTGTTTGAAAGTTCAACTCTTTCAGTTGATGATTCTTTGTTTTAGTTAAAAACTCTTATGTTTGTTATGAAATTGGGTTTTCAAACTCAAAATGTTACTGTTCCATTTTCGGTTGAAAATAATTATTTTTCAGTTCAAAATTCAATTATTTTGTTAGAACATTGTATTTTTTTTTTGTAAAAAATTAATCTTCCTATTTGACTATTAATCTCCTTGTTTAAATATTAACCTTCATCGTTGAGAGTTGAAGTGTTCTAGTTGAATATTTATGATTTTAGTTGAAAATTCATCACTTTGGTTGAAAAATAAACTATTTTGTTATAAATCCATTTTCTTTATCGCAAATTGATTTTTTCGATTGTAAGTTCAACTGTTCCAACTTTTGTGAAAAAATGATTAATTTTCGTGGGAAATTCGAGTATTTTTTTGAAAATTTATTAATTTAGCAATTCTTGGTCTATTTTGTTACCGGAAAAATTGAAAAAATTGACCGGGAAAAACCGGGAATTTGGAATCGTCCGCGAAATCGCCACCCTGCTAATACTAAATCTGAATTCGAAAATTGCAGGTAAGAGCAAGGAAGCAGAAATCAAGAGGATAAACAAGGAATTGGCGAACATAAGAGGCAAATTCAAAGGGGATAAAACACTTGATGGTTACCAGAAAAAGAAGTATGTCTGCAAGCTACTCTTCATCTTCCTCTTGGGCCACGACATTGACTTTGGGCACATGGAAGCAGTCAACCTTCTCTCATCCAATAAATACTCGGAGAAGCAAATTGTAATTATAATTCTTGAATTGAAATCCGTTTCCAGGGTGTCGAGTAGATCGGGAAATCGGAAATTTTTTTTTTCGTCCAACGCATAATCTTCTTTTTCTCTTTCTCTAATTTTTTCTCTTGAATACGTTGAAAGCTATTAGAATCATTTATAAAATGAGACAGGATAGAGGCATCTTGACAATCATTCAAGAAGATGTTGCAAAAATAGTGCAAATTTAAATCAAATCTGATATAATCAAATTTTCCGTACATTTTTGTTTTAACTTCAAACATGTTGTACCATGCAAGCAAAATTCTCCACAGCAATGGTGATGATTTTTTGAAATTTTATAGGAATTATTCTTTAAATTGATCCTAAAGACATTATAAAAATGTTTATAATATCAGATGTATTTGAGGCTTTATTGACTTTTTTTCTTAAGTTCTTCCAAGAATCTTTTTAACATCAACGAATATTCTTGGAGTTTTTGAATATTTCAAAAATCTCCGGCGGAAGTTCAAATTCTTTATGAGTCGCTCAATCTTTGGATTCCCGAAATCTTGGAAATCTCAATCTAATTTTTGTGATTCTGGATCTTTGGTTTCGGAATAAGATTTCCGGAGTTAATAGCATCTCAAATTTCATTCAAATCTTAATGAAACATTTAAATTACTTCATCCTGACGTATTTTAGAGAAAATTTGGATAGCCTTCAACCCTTTCGAGAGAAAAATTCAACCCTTTTTATAATTGACATACAAAAACGGAAGCAGTGATTAATAAAACAGGTAGTTGGAATTTCAAATTTAGAAAAAAAATTACAATTTCTTTTTAATGTCCAACAATTAAGTTAATAGCTGAATTGTGAATAAAAATAAAAAACCAAAAATGTAGCAATATAGTTTCGATATATATTTTCCACATTCATTCCTTTAACGTAAGTTTGGGACATTTCACAAACAGGAATCTTCAAATTGGTCGTGGAAGAAATAATGAGGTCGGGAAAAACTCGGGAATTTCGTATTGCCTGACGACTAGACACCCTGGTTTTATTAAATGGCTCACTGAATTAAATTGTTATTGAAAACTAAAATTTTTCAGGGTTATCTCTTTATATCAGTCTTAGTAAACACAAACAGTGATCTCATCAAGCTGATAATCCAGAGCATCAAAAACGACCTAGCCTCTCGAAATCCGATTCACGTGAACCTCGCGCTGCAATGTATCGCCAACATTGGAAGCAAGGATATGGCAGAAGCCTTTGGAAACGAAATTCCCAAGCTACTCGTATCTGGGTAAATATACCATTTCAAATCAAAATTACAGGCCTTGGACTCACGCAGTCATCTCAAAAATCAAAATCTTAAAGAGATCTTTTAAATGTTTCAAGGGATTTAAAAATATTTGAAAAAGTTTCTCAAAATTGTTCGAGATTTTCATGAATTTCAACAAATTGCAAGAGGTTTGAGAAGATTTCTAAGGCATATTTTATGGATTTCGGAAGTTTTTATAAGTTTCAAAAGCTTTTAGAATAATTAAAAAAATTCCAAGGAATTTGGAAGGATTTCAAAGATTTCAGTAGATTTTAGAAGATTTCGAGAAGTTTCACCTGATTTCAAAGTGTGCAAAATGTTTGAAAAATTTGAACTATCTCATCTTGAAATCTTATCTTAAAATTACCTAATAATTAAAAATTTTATCTTGAATTGTTACGCGATTTTATAGGATCTTCAAGGACATTTAAGCTCTAAGAAATATTGAAACGAGATTCCAAGAAATTTCTAGTTTTAAAAGATATAACAAAGATATCAAATGTTTCCAAAAATTTAAAGAAATTTCTGATAAATTTAAATATTTTCTAGATGATTTAAGGGAAATTCGAGATGATTTAATGGAATATCAAGGGACTTCTGGAGATTTCTTCGAATTTTTTGACTTATTAAAGGATTTGAAAGATGTAAACATTCTCGAAGGGTTTATACAAGATATAAAAGCTTTTAAGTATTGTACCGAATTTCATAAGATTGACGCATTTTCACAAATTTCAAATGATTCTTGAAATTTTATGAGATTTCATGGATTTTAGTACGATTATGAGAAATTTAAAGAGATTTGAACATTTCTAAAGAAATCAGATGATTTTATGAGATTTCAAAAGATTCCAAAGATTTTACGGCATTGTAGAGGATGCGTAAAATTTCACTATTTTTTATTTTATTCACGGTGGGGGTTAACCAACTTTGTTCGGAAGTTCGTTTCATATAGGATTTTCCGACTAATTATGGTAGTTGATGATCCGGTGAACATTTTAAGATCAAAAACAAGAAAATCCATCGTCCCTCTTTGGAAAATGTAGATTTTCATATTTGATGGAAAAAAGTAATTATAAGAAATGAAAAATGCAATGATTTTCGTAAAAAATTGTTTTGAGTCATCAATGATTTATTCCTAATTTTGAAGAAATCACTTGAAATCTTTTTAATTGCGTTGATATCCTGGATGTTTTTTCTTCTTTGGAATTTTCAGGAATGCTTTCGTGCAATTCCTTGGAATTTTCGTAAGAATTCCTAAGCTTTTGGAAGATGCACTCAATTCCAAAGATGAGGATTGTTAAAAGTGATTTAGGAAATCAAGGGAAATTTTCTCGTTATTCATTGTAACTGTTTTTGGAAGAGAACTGAGGAATCATACAATTGGTCCTTTCATTATCAATTTTATTCTTGAATACAATTTTTTTTATTCTCGTCAGAATGAGAAGGTATTGGTTTTCTTTGAAAATTTACTTTCGAGGATCCTTTTTTTTAACTCCACCGAAAAGATTTGTAGATCATCCTTCAAGGAATAAAATGAGCCCTCTAACATCAATATCAAACAAGAATCACATCTCTTACTTGAGGAGAAAGAAGAAACGAAACCCCAAGTAACTATTGTTAAATAAACAATTTTAACCTGAAATGATTTCTTCTAAATAATCTGAGTAATCCCACAAAAATCCAGAAAATCTCCTTCAAAACGTCTTAAAATTTGGTAATATCTTTTCAAAGTCACGGTTGGGCTGAATTTACTTCAATTACGAGGTTCTTCTTCATGGGATTTTGCGATTGATTATAGTAGTTTATAATCCCGTAGACATTTTGAGACCAAAATATAAAAATCTATAGGTCCTTTTTGAGAAATGTCGATTTTTCGATCGTTAATACAATAAAAATTTCTTAAAAGGAGTAAATGTTATTATTTTTACTAAAAATTGTTTAAAATTATAAATTTTAAAATTCAGAAATATTGCTAAAAGTTATTAGGTTCATAAAATCATTTTGCAGATCAAATTTATCAACGGGAACATTTTTTCAAATGCAATAGTTAATAAAGTAGGAGGAAATTGAATGGGTGCAGTACAAAACTAGATAACGAACAAAATCTGATATTTCCAGGAGAATTAACATTCTGTGGAATCGGAATTATTATTTCAAGATTTGAAAGAGTCCAGTCCCATGCTTAGGTTTTTCTAAATTGAGACCAAGAAAGTATGATTTTAAAAAATTATCCAGCTCTGAGAGATAAAATGTAGAAGTTAACAATCTCAAAGTGACTTCAATTTTAAATCCAAATAGGCTTGGCGGCGAATGAAAAGTACAATTTTCTGTTTGTTAAAAAATTGAAAAACCACCTCCGAGATGTTGAGTTTATGAACAAAAATAAATGAGTTAATGAGTTATTCAAGAATTTGAGGTTTAAATTCAGTGGGTTTTAAAAATAAAGATTTAGTTTGATGCGTTTAATGGTATCGCGCTGTAACCGTCGTTTTTTTTCCTTTCAAGTCTACAAAAAGAAGAAACGTATTTTTTTTCTTATGAATAAACGATAATAATTTCAAAAATATCGTTTTTTGTCTCGAAAAAATATGTCATGTAGAATAAAACTTCGTGGAAGTGGTGTTTTATAGAAAATTATGATTTAAGACTTTTGTTTAGAATTTTATTGGTACTCTGGCGCTAAAAGGATGGAGAATAGTTTTATCTGAAAAATTCTTTCCTAAGAATGATTTACTTTATTATATTAGCTTACTACAACAACTATTAAAAAAAGGAATATGATCAAGAAAAGGTTGGAAAAAAAGTATAAGGTTAGGCATTAAAAAAGAAGGAGAAGAGGAAAATAGGATGCAAATACAGAGAGTCATTCATCGAGTTCTGAATTGCCAATCTTTTTATTACTTTGTTAAAGATTATATTTCAAACAAATCCTTTCAACACAACATGTATTTATTCTTTAAAAGATTTTTTCTGCAAAAAAAAAAATATTTTCGGTAAAAATGTCGATTATTTAGTTTTTTACTGCAGCCCTCCATATATCATCAGCTACGATGTTCATGGTTTGTTGATGATTCAAATTTTGATTTTTTTTATAATAGAAAAGAATTAAGCCGATGAATGGAGCAAATGACATAAATTGTGCTTATTATATTTTGAGGATATTTTATTCTTGAATTTGAACATTTTGTCAATGTTGGTAAATTGTATCAAAAAATATGATAATGAATATGAATATATATATATATATATAATATGAAAATATATTATATAATATATATTCTTTGTATAGTAAACATGAGTCGTTTTTTTTTTAAGAGTCCGGTTTATTTTGTTTTTTTTTTGTTTTCTGTGTGACAATGTTCGTAGGATTATAAATTACCACCACAGCCGCACCGTTAATATTAGTAGGTACTACAGATTTCAAGATTTTTCACGGGGTTTCACTCGATTTTTGCAGGAATACTCCGGATTTCACAATTCGGAAAATTTCAAAGGGTTTTGAAAAAGTATCCAGAATATCAATGATATTTCCAACCTTTCAAGGGATTCCAACAGATTTCTGGAGAACTTCAGGGAATAAATTAAAAGAAATTTTAAAGGACTTCTTGGCATATTGTAGGATTTCAGATAATTCAAGAGATTTCACTATATTTGAAAGATTCAGAAGATTTCAAGGAATTTTAAAAGATCTGAAAGAATTCCACGTGATTTCATTAAATATTTTATATCCTCCCCGATTCCAAACATAGTTAACCCCTTTGAGTTAATACTTGAAAAATTGGATGCAACTATTTTCAGGGTGGCGACTTGACCAGTGATTCAATTGACCGGCAGAAACCGGGAATTTCGTGGACCGGGAGAAAGCGGGAATTTAATTTAAAACCGGGAATTTAATTGACTCAACGTAGACTATTAAAAATTCTACCGAAAAAATACGAGAAATGACCGCTTTCTTTTTATGAATCAAAAAGAGATCTTATCATTTGATTAAAACAATGTAACGTGCCTTGAATCTAATTATCAAAATATATAAATATATCTATACGTCATAAGAGGAAGAATTCTCATTTTTTCCATTATAAGAAAAACGTTTTGCAAATTTGTAGCTCTGGGGGTTTTTTCAGCTGACTCAAATTTCATAATCAAATCGATGATGGCTCAAATCTACAGAAGGAATTCGTACCCTTCATTTTTTCGAAAAAATGCATTTATCACGTTTTGTTTGGGACCGGAAATTTCAGAAAATAATTATAGTTTTTATTTCAAGCAGTCGTTTGAGTAGAAGTAGCTTTCCGAAGAAGAAATATTTCTGAATTATGATAAGAAGCTTGTTTACATTGTTCATTCCAAATTCATCCTTTTTGAGTTAGAAAAGCAACTACTTGTTTGAAATTCAAACTTGCTTGTTGAAAATCAAATTTTCTTGTTAAAGTTGCATTATTTCGGTTCCAAATTCATCTCTGATTGCAATTGTAACTACTTTGAAAAATCAATTCATTTTTGTATTTGAAAATTAAATTATTTCTTTCAGAATCTATGCAATTCGTGCAAAATTTGGCTTTTCTGTAGAACATTAATCTTTATGGTCAAAAATTCATTTTTTGCTTGAAATATATCTATTCATTTGAAGATTCATAATTATATCTGAAAATTCATCAGATTGGTTGAAAATCAATTACTTCGACTGAAAATTCAACTCTTTCATTTTTAGTGGAAAATTGATATTTTCTAGTTCAAAATATTCGACATTTAGGTGAAAATTTGTCTTTTAGAATTGGAAATTCAATTCTTTCGTTGAAACTTCACTCATTTCCTTGAAATATCGATTTTTCGTAGGAAATTATATTTTTCTTCGGAAGTTGATGTTCTTCTTCAAAAGTTCTTCTTTACAGTTAAAAATTATTCAAGTTATACAGTCAAATATCTTTCATTTGAGTCGAACATTCATCTAGTTGAAAATGCTTATGTTTTGTTTAAAATTCATTTTTAAAGACAAAAATGTCACTATTACATTTTTGTTCAAAAATTTTCATTTTTATGGTGCGGATTTCCACCATTCTGTTGGAAAATAGTATTTTTTGGTTAAAAATTGTATTTTCCGGTTGAAAATTAATTTTTTGTCAAAAATTGATCTATTCTTTTTAATTAAATGTTCATCATTTCAGTTAAATATTCGTCTTTCTGGTTTAAAATTCAATTACTTCAGTTGAACATTTACAATTTCATTTGATTCTGCATCATTTTGTGTATAAATGTAATAATTGGTTTGACAGTTTTTTTTTTTTTTTTGTTGAGAGATAGATTTTTTTTTAGAAAGTTATTTTTTGTTTGTTATAAGTAATTTTTTTTTTACTGAA